>CM053401.1:4332330-4351776 GCA_028644305.1 Xerus rutilus
ATCTTATGAAAACATAAACAATATTTAGGAGTTAAGATTATTTAGGTAGCATCTTAACTTTATAAGCCCATTAAGTATCTCCTGAAATAATTGTTTATATGATTCATTACATTTATTCTAAATTTAATATATTTATTTTTGACTGTAGAAGGCAGGGCATCAAGTAAATGCAAATAACAATATAAGTTATGTTTTTCCTATTGATGAAAAACTGTTAGAAGTAAACAGACATATATGTTAGTTATCCTAGGACTTAAAAACTGTATAGATCACTTAACCAGCTGGAAAAATATGCATTAAGATTGAAGACATTGTTTATTTTTATCTAATTACACAATTTGAATTGAATTTATTAAATCACATGATTTAAAAGTATTTGGATCCATTTTATTTTACTTTAAATATTATGAGTGCACTCTTTTGTCTATGTTAACTTTGATATCATGTAGTGTAATTAAAATATACTCTTGGGTGCATACATAGTTAGTCTTTGCGTATACATATTCTAAAAACAGAAGAAAATTTTGGCAATTATGAGAACATTGTGAAATTAAACATTTCAGATCGTTGGCATTTCTTCTCATAATTGTCAAATATATCTTTAACAATATCCCTAAAAAGAAAAATAATGTGGGAGAAAACATATGTAGAACATCTTTTATCAATGTAACAATTTTGCAACTCCTCCTTAGTAGCGTAGCTCTAAAGGAAAGAAGTTCCTTGAAAAAACCTGTTGAGGGGATTAGGAAGTACAGTTTATTTAATTTAGCATCAAGAAAAATTAACATAGAGTTGTCAAAGATGTTCAGTGGCTTGGATTTTGCCTGTAAATACATATATATATTTTGTTGTTGTTGTTGTTTGTTTGTGAATATTTATCCCAAAATGTGAAAGTTTTGCAGCTGGATGTTTGCCTTTAAGGAACAGAGACTGCAACATGCATGCTCAGCAAAGCTGGTGGGCAGGGCTGAAAGGCCCGCCCAAGCGATGTTGGAAGGGACTGTGAGGAAGCCCCTGAGAGTGGCTCTGTTTGGGAAAACTGGGATGTGGGGCTTAGAAGAAGCCCATGCAGAAGGAATTTGCCATATTGCCACTGCCATGTGGCTGCAGTCATTTTCCTGTGCTCTTCATGTGACCCAAAGTTCTGCATGCAGCCCTGGGGTCCCCACCTTGTGTGTGGTCCTGCCTTTCCTGTGGTCACCCATCCGAAACTAGAATATCAGCAGCTCTGGCAGGATTATTTTGGGCCAGGAGTGGCCATTCTTGTTCTGGGTATTGCAAGCCAGGAGCCATTTGGGCAATAACCCTGCACTATTCACCAGACCCCATGAGCAGTTACCACCCTTAGAGATTCCCTGGCTGCCCCCAATCCACCTGGCACCACTGACCTGCCCACCTGCTCTGTGCTGGTGTTTGGTCTACAGTGAATAATTTTTGCCCTAAAAGCAGGCATTAGCTACTGAAGGACCAATCATGCGACAGGATAAATCAAACGAGGTTGCATTTGGTACCCAAGTTAGTTGAGTCACCATTTTTTTGCAGTGTTCCTAGGAAATAAAGATGCCTGTGGCAGCAGTGACACCATGCAGGTTAGAGATTCTGCTAGAGTCTGTGGTTAGGGTAGTCTGTCTGTTCCAGAATTTTAAATTTCTGTGATTACTCAGCTGGATTTTGTCTCTCCCAAGCTAGGTTGCTCTCTAGAAGTGTTCTGTAAGGATGCGGTGGAGGGTGACTGAGGCGGGAAATTTGCCCACTCAGTTTAAATTGCCCAAGTGCTTCTGAAAATGGTAGAAAATATGTGCTTTCTTCCTAATTTATACTTTAACCAAAATGTTAAGTGGATAGACTTTTCTTTCTGGAAGAGTTTTGCTCTTGTTTTATATCAGGATATCAAAAATACATTTTCAAGAATTCACTTTCCCACCTCCCGAGTGTCTGTCTGTCTGTCTGTCTGTCTGTCTGTCTGTCTGTCTCTCTCTCTCTCTCTCTCTCTCTCTCTCGATTCTGGTGCACAATTTATTATTTTGAGGTTGGGCTTGGCTTACCTGAATTATTATGTACTCTGAATTGTCAGGCCACACATTCAAGCACCACTTAAGGGGAGATGGCCAGCTTGTTCTTTAGGGGATTCTTCTTCCTGCTGAGAGGATGTAAGCCATTTGAAAAACTAAAGTCTAGGATAATAAGAACAAAAGACAAAGTCAGAAAGATAGTTTCAAATGTTGGAGCCCCTGATAGGTCCAGTCCACATGGTAACTGGAGCTAGACAACAAGAAAATTGCTCCCATTATATATTAAAGGGGTTTCATCAAAGGTTTCAGGGGTGGAGTCTTGTTTCATGATGTCTTGCAGTCAGCAGGTTGATTGGCATCTTGGCGGTCACACCCATCTCAGAGGGGTTGTGTGGCTATAGCAGGTCAGACCATCTCTGGTGCTGTGTGGGGTCTTAGGCAGAGATGAGGGGAAAATTTATTTGCATAAGGTATTCTATCCCTTGGGGGTGCCACAGGAGTTCCAGACCTATCCCCTCAATGGCTATGATGTGAATAGTCCACATACATCCTATGGATGGCTTTCTACAGTGTTGTTCATCATGGTATTTGCATTTTCATCATGAATTTTAGTAATTTGAGTTTTCTCTCTCTTTCTCTTCATTAGCATGACTAAGGGTTTATCAACTTTATTTTTTCAAAGAACCAACTTCATGTTTTTCAGTTATTTAAATTGGTTTTTGTTTCAATTTTATTAATTTTCTGCTCTGATTTTAATGATTTCCTGTCTTTTACTGTTCTTTATGTTGATTTGTTCTTCTTTTTCTAGGGCTTTGAGATGTAATGTTACCTCATTATTCATTGGCTTTCTATTCTTTTAATGAATGAGCTCAATGCAATGAAGCTTCCTCTTAGCACAGCCTTCATGGTGTCCCAGAGATTTTGATATGTAATATTGATATTCTCATTTACCTCTAAGAACTTTTTTATTTCATCCTTGATTTGTTTTGTTATTTACTCATTATTCAACAGTGTATTATTTAGTCTCCAGATGTTAGAGTTGCTTCTATTGTTTATTGTATCACTGATTTCTAATTTCATTCCATTATGAACTGACAGAATGCAGGGGATTATCTCTTTGTTTTTGTCTTTGCTAAGGTTACTTTATGGCATAAGATTTGGTCTGTTTTAGAGAAGGATCCATGTACTACCATGAAGAAAGTATAGTTGCTCATTGATAGATGAAATACTCTATATATGTCTATTAAGTCTAAATTATTGATTGTGTTATTTTGTTCTATAGATTCTTCATTTACTTTTTGTTTGGAAGATTTATACTGTAGTGAAAGAGATGTTAAAGTCACCCAGTATTATTGTGTTCAGTCTATCAATTCTTGATATTCCATTGTTGGAGCATTAATATTTACAACTGTTATGTCTTATTGATGTATAATTCCCTTAAGCAGTTTGAATGTCTTTCTTGTCCTCTTTTGTCCCTCTGATTAACTTAGACTTGAAGTCCAATTTATCTGATATGAGAATAGAAACCCTGCTTGTTTACAGGATCCATGAGAGTGATATATATTTTTTCTATCCTTTCATCTTCAGTCTATGTATTTCATTGCCTATGAGGTGACTCTTTTGGAGACAGCATATTGTTGGGTCTTGTTTTTTAATCCCATCTGGCAATCTTTGTCATTTGATTGATGAGTTGAGGCCATTAATGTTCAAGGTTATTATTGAGATATGGTTTGTGTTCCCAGTCATTTTGATTTATTTCTGGTTTTTAATGAATTAGTTTCTTCTTTGATTGACTATTCCTTTAGTGTAGTTCCTCCATTTACTCATTTTCACTTTTTTTTCATATCATCATCATGGAATATGATGTTGAGGATATTTAGAAGTATAAGTTTTCTGGTTGCAAATTATTTTTTATCATAGAAGGTTTTATTTCATCTTCAAATCTAAAACAGTTTTGCTGAAAATATAATTCTTGGTTGCAATCCATTTTCTTTCAGAGTTTTGTATATGTTATACCAGGACCTCTCATCTTTGAGGGTCTGGGTTGAGAAATCAGCTAAGATCCTTATTAATTTCCCCCTATATGTAATCTGATATTTTTCTCTTACAGCCTTTAAACTCCAATCCGTATTCTGTATGTTAGGCATTTTCATTATAATGTGCTGTGGTGTAGGTCTGTTGTAATTTGGCAGATTTGGGGCTCTGTGTATGTCTTATATTTGATTTTCCATTTTATTCTTCAAGTTTGGGAAATTTTCTTACATTATTTTATTGAAAAGGTTGTGCATTCCTTTGGTTTGTATCTCTACACCCTTATCTTTCCCAATAAATCTTAAATCTGGGAGAAGTCAGAGACAGGGCTAAGAAACTTGAATGCCAATGGAGATAGTTGTTCAATTTTTCTATCAAGATTTATTTTAATTTGGTTTATTTTATTTTTCTTCTCTAAAATCTTTACCATATTTGGAACAAGGTATTTTTAATGCATCTGTTTGTTGAGGATTGTTATATATATAAATGTTGTTTTGAGGTTTTATTGTGTATTCTTAAATTTATAAATATTTTTCTTTGAATGAATTTTTCTTCTCACTTGTCTCTTTTCCTGGATTCTCTTTGTACATTTTCTCCAGCCAATAGTCAATCTATGTTTGTTTCTCTTTCACTCTTTATGTGGATTTTTACTTCTAGCTTCTCTTTTCCTCTCTCAGGAACATCACATCATATACTACTTCTGTTCTCTCTTGTATACTATTTGAAATTGTAAACCCTTTTAGCAAATTTTCTGTTTATATTACAGACAGTGATCATTTCTGTTTATAGCAAGTAAGCAGTAGACACCTTAGTGGGAGCTATTAGGTTTAAGGTTATATATTGTCTACACTGGGTGCTGTTGATATTGGTGTCCTCCTTAAAGGCAAGGTGCTGAAAGTCTTCAGGGACAATATAAGTCTACAAGGTAGAATCTGTACTGTTTGAGATCCATATTGCTAGGTGGGAAAGCACACAAACAACAGGAAAAAACAACAGAACAAAGTACTCCAAACAAAGATGCTCCAATAACAGAATCCACTGACAACACAGTAGAAGAAATTTCCAAGAGTTTAGAATGTACATAGTTAAAGTGATCTGAGAAGTAAAGGATAGTATAAAGTAAAATCAGAGGCAGAATACAGGAAGTGAAAGATCACTTTAATGAGAAGTTATAGATACTGAAAAAAAAACAAGCAGAAATTCTCAGAATAAAGGAATCAATAAGCCAAATTATATATTCAATGGAAAGCATCACCAACAGACTAGACCACTTGGAAGATAGAACCTCAGGCAATGATGATAAAATATATAATCTTGAAAATAAAATTGACCATGCAGAGAAGATAATAAGAATCCATAAACAGAACTTCCAAAAATGATGGGATAACATGAAAAGACCAAATTTAAGAGTTATCAGAATAGACGAAGGAGCAGAGACACAACCCAATGGAATGGACAATATTTTCAATGACATATTAGAAAATTTACTGAACATAAAGAATGAAATGGAAAATCAAATACAAAAGGATACAGGACCCCAAATATACAAAATTATAGCAGACCCACACCAAGGCACATTATAATAAAAACATCCTTCCTACAGAATAAGATAAAATTGTAAAGGCTATCAGAGAGAAATATAATATTAAGTATAAGGTAAAACTAATTTGAATCTCAAGTGATTTTTCAACCCAGACATCAATCCTAGGAGATCCTAGAATAATATATTTGAAGCTCTGAAAGACAATGGATGCCAGCCAAAAATTTTATGTCTAGCAAAATTAAGTTTCAGATTTGAAGATGAAATAAAAACCTTCCATGATAAACAAAAGTTTAAAAATTCACAAGAAAGCCTGTGCTACAGAACATTCTCAACAAAATATTCCATGAGAATGAAGTGGGGGAAAAAGTGAAATCGAGCAAAGGGAGAAACTATACTAAATGAATAGTCAATCAAAAGAGAAACTAACTCAAATTAAAAGCCAGAAATAAACAAAGATGACAGCGAATACCAATCATATCTCAATAATAACTTTGAACATTAATGGCCTGAATTCATCAATCAAAAGACATAGACTGACAGATTAGATTTAAGAATAAGACCAACAGGGCTGGGGTTGTGGCTCAGTGGCAGAGTGCTTGCCTAGCATTTGTGAGGCACTGGGTTTGATTCTCAGCATTGCATATAAATAAATAAAATACAGGTCCATTGACAATTAAAAAGTTTAAAAAAAAAAGACCCACAATATGCTATCTCCAAGTGACTCCCCTCATATGCAAAGACATTTACAGACTAAAAGTGAAAGGATGGCAAAAAACCAGATCACTCACATGGATCCCCTAAACAAGAAGGGGTTTCCATTCTCATTTCAGATAAATTGGACTTCAAGCCAAAGTTAATCAAAAAAGACAAAGAAGGATGTTTAATGCTACTTAAGGAAATTTTACATCTACAAAACATAACAATTGTAAATATTCATGCCCCAAACAATGGAGCATCTATGTTCATCAAAAAACCTTTCTCAATTTCAAGAATCAAATAGAATGCAACACAATAACATTGGGTGACTTTAACACACCTCTCTCACTACTGGATAAACTTCCAAACAAAAACTAAATAAAAAAGCTATAGAACTAAATAATACAATCAATAATTTAGACTTAACAGACATATATAGAATATTTCATCCATCAATGTGTGAATACACTTTCTTCATGGCAGCAGACAGATCCTACTCTAAAATAGACCATACAATATGCCATAAAGCAACTATTATAAATAAAAAAGAGATAGTCCCCTGCATTATATCAGATCATAATAAAATAAAATTAAAAATAAATGATAAAATAAGTGCCATTTGCCCATTTACATGTCTTTTGCCTGCCCATCACCTGCCTTTCATCTACCTATCTTCTACTGCCCAACATCCACCTGCCTATCACCTGCCATTAACCTGCAAACTCCCTACAGACTGCCAGCAAATTACCCAAGCCCACTACTCTCTATTTGCTGCTGCCTGGAAAGTCCATTGTCACAGACCTACGGTTTTGGTAACACATGGCTGCCACCATTTTTAGACACTGGCCAGGGCCTGCAGGTTTGCCACTTCCACTGCTACTACCTTGGGGTGTCACTGCCTCAGCCTGGAGACACTGGCTAGGGCCTGGAGATCGATTGTTGGGGTACCTGCATGCCTGGTTGCACCTGAGGTCTTTCTGCTGGGAGTGCTAGTGGCCACCATCTGGCTGTATTTTTAGAGAGTTGCTCCTATGTGTGAGCACATTCTTGGTGGTAACTCAGCAAGTTGAGAGGACATTGAGATATTGGGACTGCAGCAAGGCAGAGCCTGTGGAAGATGAAGCCCAGGTCCATCAGACTGCAGCTGGGTTGTGTGGGCAGTCTGGGTCTGGTAAACCTGTGGAAATCCAGAGACTAGGGGCAGTTGTCCAGGGGAAGAATAGGTTGAAGAAACTGGAGAAAACTGGGCTTTCCTTCAGCTCACTGAGTCCTGAAGTGCACAGGAATGGAAGAGGCCAGCTACAGTGGGTGGAAAGACTGGAAGAGGGTGTGAGGGCATCTTGCTATTGGCTTGCCCACCCAACCAGTCCAGCACCCACTGGAATGGAGCTAACATCAAACTTTAGACAACCCTATCAGCAAGGAAGGTAAGCTGAGAAAAAAAATTAAAATCCAACAAGAAGCAATCATTAAATTTTCCATTGAGACTTTATTTTTTAATTTTTTTTATTTTTATGTTCTTTCATTACTTTTTTCTTCTGCCCTGTTCCTCACACTTCTACCATCTTTGAATCCAAATATTGTTCACACAATAATTTATTAAGGTATTGGATGTCTGAATAGTACATTACAGTTTATATATTATATAGTATATTACAATGTATTCTTATATTGTTACTTTTTTAAAAATCTGTATATTTTTTTCTCTCACATATTTTTCTCCTTGGATTCTTTTTCTCACTTCTCTTATGCTAACAACCAACCTCTATTAATTCCTCCCTCACTCTTACTATAAATTTTTACCTCTATCTTCTCTCCTTCTCCCTCATAAACATCACATCTTACACTACTTCTGTCCCCTTGTTGTCCACCATTTGAAACAGTAAACCCTTTTAGAAAACTTACTGTTTAAGCTGGGTGCAGTGGTGCAAGCCTGTAATCCCAGCACTTAGGGAGGCTGAGACAGGAGAATCATGAATTCAATGCCAGCCTCAGCAGTGGCGAGGTGCTAAGCAACTCAGTGAGACCCTGTCTCTACATAAAACACAAAATAGGGCTGGGAGTGTGGCTTGGTTGTCAAGTGTCCCTGGGTTCAATCTCCAGTACCAAAAAAAGAAAAAAGAAAACTTACTGTTTATACTGTAAATAATAATTAAACACATAATTTCTGTTTATTGTGATAAAAGTGTAGATGCATTAATAGAAGCTTTTTGGTTTAAAGTTGTATATTGTTTGCATTGGATGCTGTTAATATTGGTCTTCCCCTTAAAGGTGAGGTACTGGAAGCCTTCAGGGACACTAAAATACTACAGGGTAGAAACTATACTGCCTCAAGTTTATACCACTAGATGGGAAGACACACAAACAACTTGCAAAAACAAGAGTACAACCGCCTAAAACAAACCAAGATGTTCCAACAATATAATTTATAGACAACCCAGTAGAAGAAATGTCAGAGAAGTCATATTGTTAGACTGATCTTGGAAATAAAGGATAGTATCAGAGAGAAAACACAGGAAGTAAAAGATCACATCAACAAAGAGGCAGAGATTATAAAAAAGAATTAAGCAGAAATCTCAAAGTGAAGGAAATAATAAACCAAATAAAAATTCAATGGAAAGAATCACCAACATATTAGAACACTTAGAAGACAGAACCTTGGATAATGAAGACAAAATATATACTCTTGAAAATAAGTCAACTACTCAGAGAATATGGTAAGAAACCATGAACAGAACTTTCAAGAAATTGGGAAAACATGAGAAGACCAAATTTAAGATTTATTGGAATAGGCAAAGGCATGAAGATACAAACCAAAGGAATACACAATCTTTTTAATGACACAATATCAGAAAATGTCCCCAAACTAAAGAATAAAATGGAAAATCAAATATAAGAAGCTTGCAGGACCCAAAAAGTACAAAATTACAGTATACCCACACTAAGGCACATTATAATGAGAATGACTAACATAAAGAACAAAGATAGAATTTAAAAACAAATTATAAATAAGGGGAAACCATTTCTGTTTCAGTTGATTTCTCAACCTAACCTTCAATGCCAAGAAGTCCTAGAATAACATACATCAACTTCTGAAAGGAAATGAATGCCAGCTGAGAATTTTATATCCAGCAAAATTAAACTTCAGAATTCAAGATGAAATCAAAACCTTCCATGATAAACAAAAGTTAAAAGAATTAACAACCAGAAAACCTGCACTAAAGAAGATTCTCAGGAAAATATTCCATAGGAAAAAATAAAGAAGAACAATGAAACCAAAAAAGGGATGAACTACACCAAAAGAAAAGTTAATCATAGGAGAAACTATGTCAAGTTTCAAGTTTAAAATAAAAAAAATGACTAGGAATAAAAATCTCATCTCAATAATAACCCTTAATGTTAATGGCCTAAACTCATCAATCAAAAGTCATAGACTGGCACATTGGATTTTTTTTAAAGACCCCAAAATATGCTGCTTTCAAGAGACTCACCTCCTAGGAAAAGACATTCACAGACTAAAGGTGAAAGGTTGGGAAATAATATATCTCACATGGACTGCATAAACAAACAGGGGTTTCCATCCTCATATCAGAAAATGTGGACTTAAAACAAAAGATAGTTATAAGGGATAAAGAAGGATATTTCATAATGCATAAGAGAATCATACTTCAACAATACATAACAATTTTAAATATATATGTCTCAAAAATGGAGCATCTACATACATCAAACAAACTCTCCTCAATTTTAAGATTCAAATAGACCACAACCCAATAATACTGGGTGACAGCACACCCCTCTCACCACTGGATACATCTCAATGATTTAGACTTAATGGGCATAGATAGAGTATTTCATTCATCAGTGAGTGAATACACTTTCTTCTCAACAGCACATGGATTCTTCTCTAAAATAGACCATATGTCATGCCAGAAAGCAACTCTCAGTAAATACAAAAAATAGAGATAATATCTTGCATTCTACCAGATCATAATGAAATGAATCTAGAAATCAATGAAAAAAAGTAGAAGCTATTCCAGCACCTGGAGACTAAATAGCGTGCTATAGAATAATAAATGGATAGCAGAGAAATCAGGAAGAAAACTAAAAAATACTTAGAGGTAAATTAAAACACTGATATAACATATCAAAATGTCTGGAACACTATGAAGGCTGTGTTTAGAGAAAAGTTTGTTGCTTTGAGATAATACATTAAAAGAATAAAAAGTCAACAAATAAACGACCTAACATTACATTGCAAAGCCCTAGAAAAAGAAAAACAAATCAACACCAAAAGAAGTAGAAGACAGGAAATAAAAGCAGAGCTGAAATCAATAAAATTGAAACAAAAAAAAACAATTGAACAAATTGACAAAAAAAGTTGGCGCTTTGAAAAAACAACTAAAATTGATAAACTCTTAGCTACACTAATGAAAAGAAAGAAAATTCAAATTAATAATATTTGTGATGAAAAAGGATATATCATGGAGGACATTACTAAAATAGAGAAGAAAATAAGAAACTATTTTGAAATTTATATTCCAATGAAACAAAAATTCTCAAAGACATTGATAAACTTCTAGAGACTTATCATCTACCCAAACTGAATCAAGACATACATAATTTAAACAGACCAATTTCAAGCAATTGTATAGAAGATGCCATCAAAAGCTTACTAATCAAGAAAAGCCCAGGACCAGATGGATTATCAGCCAAGTTCTACAAGACCTAAAAAGAAGAGCTAACACCAATGCTCCTCAAGTTATTCCATAAAATAGAAAAGGAGGGAACCATTCCAAAATCATTCTGTGAGGCTAATATCACTCTGATACCAAAATCAGACAAAGACACATCAAAGAAAGTAAACTTCAGACCAATATCCCTGACAAACATAGATGCAAAAATTCTCAATAAAATTTCAGCAAATTTCATACAAAAACATATTTAAAAGATAGTGCATCATAATCAAGTGGGGTTTATCCCAGGGATGCAAGGTTGGTTCAACACATGGAAACCAATAAACATAATACATCACATCAATAAACTTAAAACCAAGAATCATATGATCATCTCAGCAGATGCAGAAAAAGAACTTGACAAAATACAGTCCTCCTTCATGCTCAAAACACTAGAAAAACTAGGGATTGAAAGAATATACCTCAATTTCATAAAAGCTATATATGCTAAACTAAAGGCCAACATCATTCTAAATAGAGAAAAATTGAAAGTGTTCCCTCTAAAAACTGGAAAAAGACAAGGATGTCCTCTTTTACCTCATCTATTCAACAGAGTCCTTGAAACTCTAGCCAGAGCAATCTGACAGGTGAAAAACATTAAAGAGATATGAGAAGGAAAACAAGAACTCAAATTATCACTATTTGTCAATGATATGAATCTATATTTAGAAGATCAAAAAATTCCACCAGAAAACTTCTAGAACTAAAAATGAATTCAGTAATATAGCAGGATATAAAATTAACATCCATAAATTAAATGTGTTTCTATACATAAGCAATAAAGCCACTGTAAGAGAATTTAAGAAAACTATCCCATTCACAGTAGCATCACATCAAATACTTAGTAATCAATCTAACAAAAGAGCTGAAAGACCTCTATGATGAAACTACAGAACACTAAAGAAGGAAATTGAAGGAGACCTTAGAAGATGAAATGACCTCCCATACTCTTGAATAGGCAACACTAATATTGTCCAAATGGCCATACTACCAAAACTGGCATCCAGATTTAATGCAATTTCTATAAAAGTCCCAATGACATTCTTCACAAAGCTATGAAAAAAGAAATCATTAAATTCATTGGAAAAAGAAGAGACCCAGAATAGCCAAAGCAATTCTTAGCCAGCAGAGTGAAGTAGAAGGTATCACAATACCAGTTCTTAAACTATACTGCAGAGCAATAGTAACACAAATGGCCTGGTATGAGCACCAAAATAGATATGTAGACCAATGGTACAGAATAAAAGATATAGAGACAAACCCACATAATACAGTTATCTCATACTAGACAAAGATGCCATAAACATACAGGAGAAAAGACAGCCTATACAACAAAAGCTGCTGGGGAAACTGAAAATCCATATGTAAAAAAAAATGAAATTAAACCTCTATCTCTCACCCTGCACAAAAATCAACTCAAGGTGAATCAAAGACTTAGGCATTAGAACAGAGACCCTACATGTATTAGAAGAAAAATTAGGCCCAAATCTTCATCATGTCAGTTTAGAACTTGACTTCCTTAACAAGATTCCTAAAGTGCAAGAAATAAAATTAAGAATAAATGGGATGGATTCAAGCCAAAAAACTTTTTCTCAACAAAGGAAACAATCACACGAAGAAAGAGCCTATAAGTGGGAGAAAATCTTTACTACATGCACCTGAGATAGAGCTCAAATCTCCAGGATATATAAAGAACTCAAAAAACTTAGCACTAAAAAAATCAAAGAACCCAATCAATAAGTGGGCAAAGTAACACAACAGACATTTCACAGAAGAATAAAATACAATTGATCAATAAACATGAAAAAAGTTTACCATTAGAAAAATGCAAAGCAAAACTGCTCTAAGATTTCATTTCACACCAGTCAGAATGATATCAAGAATATAAGCAATAATAAGTATTGGTGAGAGTGTAGGGGAAAAGATACACTCATACATTGCTGGAGGGCATACAAATTGGTGCAACCACTATAGAAAGCAGTATGGAGATTTCTCAGAAAACAGAATGAAGCAACCATGTGACCCAGCTATCCCACTCCTCAGATTATACCCAAAGGACTTAAAATATGCACACTACAGTGATGCAGCCATATCTATATTTACAGTACCTCAATGCACGGTAGGTAAATTATAGGACCAAACTAGATGCCCTTCAACAGATGAATGTATAAAGAAAATATGGTACATATACACAATGGAATATTACTCGGGCTTAAAGAAGAATGAAATTATGGCATTTGCAGAGAAATGGATGAAACAAGAATAACATGCTAAGTGAAATAAGCCAATCCCAAAAATCCAGTGGATGTGATCAGCATCCACATAGAGAAAACATTTGTATTTGTGGGTGTGGGTGGTAGCAAATAATAAAGGAACATTGGAATGTGCAAAGGGGAGTGAGGGGAGACATGAAAAAGTGGGGATAGAAAGGACAGTAGAATGAGACAGACATTATTACCCTATATACATGTATGATTACACCACTGTGTGACTAAACACCATATACAGCCTGAGGAATGAGAAGTTATGCTGCATATGTGTACAATGTGTCAAAATGCATTCTACTGTCATGTATAACTAATAAGAATAAAAACAATAAAAAATCTTGGTACTTATAAAGAATAATTTTTTCTGTTCTACCTTCTAATTCACTTATTATTTCTTCTGCCATCTCAAATCTGTTGTTGAGTGCATATAGAGAATTTTTGTTTCAGTTATACTTTTCAAAACCAGTATTTCCATTTGGTTCCTTTTTTAAAAAATCTCTTTTATTAAAACTCTGTGTTTATTGAGTGTTTCCTTTGATTCTTTATACATAGCTGCCTACCAATCTCTGAGCATATTTTAATAGGTGTTTTGCAGTATTTTTCAAATAAATCACATCAGAGGACAGATGCTCAGAGCTAGTTCTTACGGGTGGCTGTTTTCCTGCATAATATGTATATATTTTGTTGAATTCTTGGAAAGTTAATTACTACTCTGAATTCTGATTTGTTTCACAGGTGTTGCTATTATTGTTTTTCTTATTTAGTAATTTTCCTGAACTAAGTCTGTGATGTTTGTCTCTAATAAAAGATGTAATTGCTTGTGCCTTTAATAAATTTGTTTTTATTGTTTAAAAAATGATAAAATAAAAAACAGAAGCTACTCTAACACATGGAAACTAAAGAATACATTATTGAATGATGAATGGATACTAGAAGAAATCAGAATAAAATACAAATACTTAAGGTAAGTGAGAATAGTGATACAACATATCAAAATCTCTAGGACTCTATGAAAGCAGTAATAAGAAAAAAGTTCAGAGACTGACTCTGGCCCAGAGCACAGAAGAGGCAGAGCAGACCAACCCAGCCCAACTCATGGAGGAGGAGACCAACTGCACTGCACCCCTGCATCTACCAACCAGTGGCTTTCCCTGCCTACTTCTGTCTAGAGACAACAGCTAGTAACAAGAAGATCATCCCTGATGTCCCTGCAGGCCCAGTTAAACCAGAGGTGAGGTATTGGTAACTTGCAGGGACACTACAAGATTGTAGGGTAAAAACTGTAATAGCTCATATTGGCACTGCTAGAGAGAAAGACACATAAAAAACATGAAAAAACAAGGGAAGAAAATGCCCCAAACAAACCAAGATGCTACAATAATGGAATCCATTGACAGCATGGTAGATGAAAGTAAGAGAAGGAGTTCAGAATGTACAAAACTAGAGTGATCTGTGAATCACAGAATAATGTAAGAGACAAATACAGAAAACACTTCATTAATCCAACAAAAAGATGAGGGAGCAAGATATTTCATAAGGAGGAAATGAAAAACAACAATGAAAATTGGCAAAGGGAGGAACTACACTAAAGGAAAAGCCAATCAAAGGAGAAACCAAGTTAAGTTAAAAACCTAAATGAATGGGAATACAAACCACATTTGAATAATAACCCTGAATGTTAATGGCCTAAACTCATCAATCAAAAGACATAGACTGGCAGATTAAATTTTTTAAAAATACCTAACAATATGCTGCCTTCAAGAGACTCATCTCATAGAAAGAGACATCCACAAACTGAAAGTGAAAGGAAAGGAAAAAACATATTACTCAAATGGATCATGTAAACAAGAAGAGGTTTCCATCTTCATATCAGATACAGTGGACATCAAAAGAAAGATAGAAGGGATAAATAAGTTTATTTTATACTGCTTAAGGGAATCATACATCAACAAGACATAACAATCATAAATATCTATGCCATGAACAATGGAGCATCCATGTATGTTAAACAAACCCTTCTCAACTTTGAGAATCAAATGGACCACAACACAATAATGCTGGGTGACTTTAATATACCTCTCTCATCACTGGACACATCTTACAAACAAAAACTAAATGGAGAAAATATAGAACTCAGTAATACAATCAATAATTTAGAATTAATATATATATATACAATATTTCATCCATGAACAAGTGAATACACTTTTCTCAGCAGTACATGTGTCCTTCTCTAAAATAGACCATATATTTTGCCACAAAGCAAGTCTTAGCAAATACAAAAAAATAGAGATACTACCCTGCATTCCATCAGACCATAATGGGATGAAATTAGAAATCAATAAAAAAATAAAAAATAGAAGCTACT
The DNA here is from genome assembly GCA_028644305.1 of Xerus rutilus. Classification (NCBI taxonomy): domain Eukaryota; kingdom Metazoa; phylum Chordata; class Mammalia; order Rodentia; family Sciuridae; genus Xerus; species Xerus rutilus. The sequence continues at coordinate 4,347,984 of CM053401.1, forward strand.
CCAAACGTGGAGACTAAATAATAGACTATTGAAGGATGCATGGATAATGGAAGACATCAGGGAAAAGAATAAAAAATTCTTAGAGGTAAATGACAACTCTGATACAACATATCAAAGTCTCTGGGACACTATGAAGACTGTGTTAATAGGTAGGTTCATTACATTGAGCTCATTCATTAAAAGAGAAAGAAGTCAACAAATAAATGACCTGACATTACATCTCAAAGCTCTAGAAAAATAAGAACAAATCAATACCAAAAAAGTAGAAAACAGGAAATAATTAAAATCAAAGCTAAAATCACTGAAATTGAAACAAAGGAAAAAATTCAAAAAATTGACAAGACAATTTTGTCGATATTGTCAAATATGGTTCTTTGAAAAAATAAATAAAATTCACAGACCTTTAGCCACTCTAATGGAAAAAAAGGAGAGAAAAAACTTTAATTACTAAAATTCAAAATGAAAAGGGAACATAATGACAGACATTATGGAATTACAGAAGATAATTAGAAACTATTTTGAAAATCTATACTCCAGTAAAATAGAAAATCCCGAAGACACCAAAAAATTTCTAAGGACATATGATCTTCACAAACTGAATCAGGAGGACACACACAATGTAAACAGATCAATTTCAAGCAAGGAAATAGAAGAAGCTATCAAAAGCTTACCATCCACGAAAAGCCTGGGACCAGATGGATTCTCAGCCAAGTTCTACAAGATCTTCAAAGAAGAATTAATAACAGTACTCCTCAAATTATTCCATGATATAGAAAAGAAGGGCACCCTTCCACACTCATTTTATGAAGCTAGTATCACCCTGATTCCAAAACCAGACAAAGGCACATCAAGGAAACCAAACTTCAGACCAATATTCCTCATGACCATTGATGCAAAAATTCTTAATATGATTCTGGCAAATCATATACAAAAACATTAAAAAGATAGTGCATAATGATCAAGTGGGTTTCATCCCAGGGATGCAAGGTTGGTTCAACATATGAAAATCCATAAATGTACTTCATCACATCGATAGACTTAAAGTCAAGAACCATATGATTATCCCTATAGATGCTGAGAAAGCATTTGACAAAATGCAGCACCTCTTCATGTTCAAAACACTAGAGAAACCAAGGAGAGTAGGAACATACTTCAATATTTAAAAGCTATTCAAAACCAAAGGCCAACATCATAATAAGTGGGGAAAAATTGGGAGCATTCCCTCTAAAATGGGAACAAGCCAGGAATGCCCTCTTTCAAAACTTCTACATAGTCCTTGAAACTCTAGTCAGAGCAATTAGACAGATAAAGAAATTAAAGGGATACAAAAAGGAAAAGAAGAACTTAAACTATCATTATTAGCAGAAAACATGATTCTTTACTTAGAGGATTCAAAAAATTCTACCTGAAAATTTCTAGAATTAATAAATGAATTCAGCAAAGTAGCAGGATATAAAATCAATACTCATAAATCAAATGCATTTCTATATATAAGTGATGAATACTCTGAAAGAGAAATTAGAAAAACTACTGCATTCACAGTAGTCTCAAAAAAATACTTGGAAATCAATTTAATAAAAGAAGTGAAAGACTTTTACAATGAAAAGTATAGAACACTAAAAAAAGAAATTGAAGATGACCTTAGATGATGGAAACGTCTCCCATGCTCTTGGATAGGCAGAATCAATATTGTCAAAATGGCCATACTACCCAAAGCACTATACAGAGTAAATGCAATTACAATTAAAATCTCAATGTCATTCCTTATAGAAATAGAAAATACAATCATGAAATTCATTTGGAAAAATAAGAGACCCAGAATAGCCAAAGCAATACTCAGCAAGAAGAGTGAAGCAGGAGGCATCACAATACCAGATATTAAACTATACTATAAAGCTATAATAACAAAAACATCATGGTATTAGCACCAAAATAAACAGGTAGATCAGTGATATAGAATAGAATATACAGAGACAAAAACACGTAAATACAAATATCTCATACTAAACAAAAGTGCCAAAAACATACACTGGAGAAAAGATAGCCTCTTCAGCAAATAGTGTTGGGAAAACTGTAAATCCATATGCAGCAAAATGAAACTAAATTCCTATCTCTCACCATACACAAAACTCAACTCAAAGTGGATTAAACACCTAGGCAATATACCAGAGACCCTGCACCTAACTGAGGAGAAAGTAGGCCCAAATCTTCATCATGTTGGATGAGGCCTCAACTTCCTTGACAAGAGTCCTAAAGCACAAAAATTAAAAGCAAGAATCAATAAATGAAATTGATTCAAACTAAAAAGCTTTTTCTCAGCAAAAGAAACAATCAAGGAGGTGAGCTGAGAATCCACATTCTGGGAGGAAATTTTTGCCACACAAACATTAGATAGAGCGCTAATCTCTAGGATATATAAAGAACTCAAAAAACTTAACACCAAAAAAACAAACAACCCAATCAATAAATGGGCTAAGGAGCGGGACAGACACTTCTCAGAAGATTATATACAATCAATCAACAAATACATGCAAAAATATTCAACATCTCTGGTAATTTGAGAAATGAAAATCAAAACTACTCTAAGGTTTCATCTAATGCCAGTCAGAATGGCAGTTATGAAGAATACAAAGAACAGTAAGTGTTGTTGAGGATGTGGGGGGAAAGGCACACTCATACATTACTGGTGGGACTGCAAATTGGTGCAACCAATCTGGAGAGCAGTATGGAGATAGAAAACTTGGAATGGAACCACCATTTGATCAAGCCAACCCACTCCTTGGTCTATACCCAAAGGACTTAAAAACAGCATACTACAGTGATGCAGCCACTTCAATGTTTGTAGCAGCACAATTTACAATAGCTAAACTGTGGAAGCAACATAGATGTCCTTCAGTAGATGAATGGATAAAGAAACTGTAGTATGTATACACAATATAACATTACTCCAATTAAAAGAGAATAAAATCATGGCATTTGCAGGTAAATGGATGGAGTTGGAGAACATCATGCTAAGAAAATTAAGCCAATCCCAAAAATCCAAAGACCAAATGTTCTCTCTGATAAGTGGTTGCTGATACATAATGGGGGAGGGGACATGGGAATAATGGAAAACTTTGATTGAAGGGAAAGGAAGGGAGGGAATGGGACACAAGGGCAAGAAAGATGGTGGAATGCAATATACAATGCCCTAGGCTCATGTATGACGCACATATGGTGAAAATCAGTATTGTGTACAACCAGAGAAGTGAAAAGTTGTGCTCCATTTGTGTACAATCAATCAAAATAAATTCTGGTGACATGTAAACTTAATGAAAATAAATTAAAAAATAAAATTCCAAAAAAATTCACACCAACCTGATGACCCAGAATGTTTGACTATGAGAAGTCTCTGTCCTAAATATACCTATATATAAGAGTAGAATAGAAATCCATCCCAATGGATGTGTAAAACCCAACACAGAAACACAAGTGATATGAAAAAATAAGATAACATGACACCTACTAAAGTATATAATGCATAAAAACTGACCCCAAAGATATTAAAGTGGATAAAGGCCAAATAGAGAATTCAAAAGGATGATTATAAAAGTGACCAATGAGTTTCAAGACAACACAGAAAAACAACTGAATAAACTAAAAAAAGCAGTATGAGTGAGAAATTCTATAAGTAGATAATATATTAAAAACAACAAAACAGAAATCTTGAAGATGAGAGACCTGATAAATAAAATTACAAGTTCAGTTGAAAGTCTCTCTAATAGAGCACACCATATGAACACAGAATCCCAGA
>CM053401.1:4352276-4448494 GCA_028644305.1 Xerus rutilus
CTCTAAATGTGACCTGATGCTTTCTCCTGAGGCTTTTAAAATCCTATTCTTGTTCTGTATGTTAGGCATTTTAATTATAATCAGTTATGGAGATGTTCTTTTTTAATCTTGTCTATTTTGGGTTCTGTATCTGTATGTCCATTTCATCCTCAAGTTTTGGAAATTTTTCTGTTATTATTTCCCTGAAGAAAGTGTCCATGTCATTAGCGTACATCTTGCCACACTGTTTGATTCTAGTGATTCTTAAATTTGGTCCCTTAATATTTTCCCAGAATTCTTGCATATTTTGGCCATTGTTGCTTATTTTATTTTCCTTATTGTGGTCTGAAAGTTCAAGGTTGGCCACTTTGTCTTCCAGCTCTGGGATTCTATGTTCATATGGTGTGCTCTATTAGACTTTCAACTGAACTTGTAATTTTATTTATCAGGTCTCTCATCTTCAAGATTTATGTTTTATTGTTTTTAATATATTATCTCCTTATAGAATTTTTCATTCATTCTGCTTTCCTTGATCCATCCAGTTGTTTTTGTGTTGTCTTGAAGCTCATTGGTCACTTTTATGATCATCCTTTTGAATTCTCTATCTGGTACTTTATCCACTTTAGTATCTTTGTTGTCAGTTTTTATGTATTATGTACTTTAATAGGAGTCATGTTACCTTATTTTTTCATATTACTTGTGTTCTGTGTTGGGTTTTACGTATCTATTGGGATGAATTTCTATTCCGCTCTTATATATGGTTATATTTAGAGCAGAGATTTCTCATAGTAAAGCATTCTGGGTTATCAGGTTAGTGTGATTTTTTTGGAATTTTTTTTCATTTATTCTCATTAAGTTTACATGTTACCAGAATTTATTTTGATTCATTGTACACAAATGGAGCACAACTTTTCACTTCTCTGGTTGTACACAATATCGTGTTACACCATATGTGCAGTCATACATGAACCTAGGGCATTGTACATTGCATTCCACCATCTTTCTTGCCCGCATATCCCATTCCCTCCCTTCCTTTCCCTTTGACTAAAGTTTTCCATTATTCCCATGCCCCCTCTCCCATTATGGATCAGTGTCCACTTTGCAGAGAGAACATTTGGCCTTTGTATTTTTGGGATTGGCTTACTTTGCTCACCATGATCTTCTCCAACTCAGCATGATCTTCATCCATTTACCTGAAAATGCCATGATTTTATTCTCTTTTAATTGGAGTAATATTCCATTGTGTATATATACCACAGTTTCTTTCTCCATTCATCTATTGAAGGGCATCTAGGTTGCTTCCATGGTTTAGCTATTGTGAATTGTGCTGCTATAAACATTGAAGTGGCTGCATTGCTGTAGTATGCTCTTTTTTAGTCTTTTGGGTATAAACCAAAGAGTGGGATGACTGGGTCAAATGGTGGTTCCATTCCAAGTTTTCTAAGGAATCTCCATACTGCTCTCCATATTGGTTGCACTAATTTGCAGTCCCACCAGCAATGTATGAGTGTGCCTTTTCCTCCACATCCTCGTCAACACTTGTTTGGTTTTTTTGTTTGTTTGTTTGTATTCTTGATAACTGCCATTCTGACTGGTGTGAGATGAAATCCTATAGTTTTGATTTGCATTTCTCTAAAAGCTAGAGATGTTGAACACTTTTTCACATATTTATTGATTGTATATCTTTTTCTGAGAAGTGTCTATCAGCTCTTTAGCCCATTTATTGATTGGGTTGTTTGTTATGGTGTTACGATTTTTTAGCTCTTTATACGTCTTGGAGATCAGTGCTCTATCTGATGTACATTTGGCAAAAATTTGCTCCCAGAATGTAGTCTCTCTGTTCACCTCATTAATTGTTTCTTTTACTGAGAAGAAGCTTTTTAGTTTGAATCCATCCCATTTATATATTCTTGCTTTTATTTCTTGTGCTTTAGGAGTCTTGTTAAGGAAGTTGGGGCCTAATCCAACATGAGGAAGACTTGAGCCTACTTTCTCCTCAATTAAGTAAAGGGTGTCTTGTCTAATTCCTAGGTCCTTAATCCACTTTGAGTTGAATTTTTTGCATGGTGAGAGATAGGGGTTTAGTTGTACTTTGGTGCATATGGATTTCCAGTTTTCCCAGCACTATTTGTTCAGAGGCTATATTTGCTCCAGTGTATGTTTTTGGCACCTTTGTCTAGTATGATATAACTGTATGTGTGTTTGTCTCTGTGTCTTCTATTCTATACCATTGGTCTACATGTCTATTTTGGTGCAATACCATGCTGTTTTTCTTATTATAGCTTTGTAATACAGTTTAATATCTGGTATTGTTATCCCTTCTGCTTCACTCTTCTTGCTCAGGATTGCTTTGGCTATTTTGGGTCTCTTATTTTTCCAAATGAATCTCATGATTGCATTTTCTACTTCTATAAGTAATGATGTTGGGATTTTAATTGGAATTTCATTTACTCTGTATAGCACTTTGGGTAGTATGGCCATTTTGATGACATTGATTCTGCCTATCAAAGAGCATGGGAGATCTTTCCATCTTCTAAGGTCTTCTTCAATTTTTTTCTTTAGTGTCATGTAGCTTTCATTGTAAAGGTCTTTCACCTCTTTTGTTAAACTGATTCCCAAGTATTTCATTTTTTTTGAGGCTACTGTGAATGGAGTAGTTTTTCTAATTTCTTTCAGAGGATGCCTCACTGATGTATAGAAATGCATTTGATTCATGGGTATTTATTTTATGTCCTGCTACTTTCCTGAATTCATTTATTAATTCTAGAAATTTCTTGATAGAATTTTTTTGATCCTCTAAGTAAAGAATCATGTTGTTGGGCTGGGACTGTAGCTCAGCAGTAGAGCGCTTGCCTTGCATGCGTGAGGCCCTGGGTTCAATCCTCAGCACCACATACAAGGCAATAAAATAAAGACATTGTGTCCATCTACAACTAAAAAAATATTTTAAAAAAAGAATCATGTTGTTGGCAAATAGAGATAGTTTAACTTTTTCTTTTCCTATTTTTATCCCTTTAGTTTCTTCTGTTTAACTGCTCTGACTAGAGTTTCAAGGACTATGGTAAATAGTAGTGGTGAAAGAGGGCATCCCTGTCTTATTCCCATTTTTAGAGGGAATGCTTCCAACTTTTCCCCATTAAGGATGATGTTGGCTTTTGGTTTAGCATAGATAGCTTTTACAGTATTGAGGTATGTTCCTACTATAGCTAGTTTTTCTAGTGTTTAGAACATGAAAGGGTGTTGTATTTTGTCAAATGCTTTCTCAGCATCTATAGAGATAATCATATGATTCTTGACTTTATGTTTATTGATGTGATAGATTACATTTATTGATTTTTGTATGTTGAACCAATCTTGCATACCTAGGATGAAATCCACTTGATCATGGTGCAATATCTTTTTTTTTTTTATTTTTTTATTTTTTTTAGTTGTAGATGGACACAAAGTCTTTATTTTTTTTTGTTGCTTTGTATGTGGTGCTGAGGATCAAACCCAGGGTCTCACGCATGCGAGGCAAGTGCTCTACCACTGAGCTACAATCCCAGCCCCAGTGCAATATCTTTTTAATATGTTTTTGTATGTGATTTGCCAGAATCATATTGAGAATTTTTGCATCAACGTTCATGAGGGATATTGCTCTGAAGTTTGGTTTCCTTGATGTGTCTTTGTCTGGTTTTGGGATCAGGGTGATACTAGCCTCATAGAATGAATATGGAAGGGTTCTCTTCTTTTCTATTTCATGGAATAATTTGAGGAGTGTTGGTGTTAATTCTCCTTTGAAGGTCTTGTAAAATTTGGCTGAGAATCCATCTGGTCCTGGGCTCTTCTTGGTGGTAACTTTTGATGGCATCTTCTATTTCCTTGCTTGAAATTGATCTGTTTAAGTTGTGTGTGTCCTCCTGATTCAGTTTGGGCAGATCATATGCCCCTAGAAATTTGATGGTGTCTTTGGGATTTTCTATTTTACTGGAGTATAGATTTTCAAAATAGTTTCTAATTATCTTCTGTATTCCAATAGTGTCTGTCATGATATTTCTCTTTTCATCTTGATTAGTAATTTGAATTTTCTCTCTCCTTTGTTAGGATGGCTAGGGGTTTGTCAATTTTATTCATTTTTTAAAGAATCAGCTTTTTGTTTTGTCAGTTTTTTGAACTGTTTCCTTTGTTTCAATTTCATTGATTTCAGCCCTGCTTCTACTTCTTTTGATGTTTATTTGTTCTTCTTTTTCCTGTCTTCTACTTCTTTTGGTGTTGTTTTTTTCTTCTTTTTCTAGAGCTTTCAGATGTAATTTCAGGTCATTTATTTGTTGACTTTTTCTTCTTTTAATGAATGAGCTCAATGCAATAAACTTTCCTCATAACACAGCCTTCATAGTGACCCAGAGATTTTGATATGTTTTATCAGAGTTCCCATTTACCTCTAATAATTTTTTATCTCCTCTTTTATGTCTTCTGTTATTCATGAGTCATTCAATAGTGTATTATTTACTCCTCAGGTGATGGAGTAACTTCTTTTTTAATTTTATCATTGATTTCTAATTTCATTCCATTATGGTCTGATAGAGTTCAAGGTAGTGTCTTTGTTTTTTGTATGTGTTAAGACTTGTTTTGTGACATAATGTATGGTCTATTTTAGAGAAGGATCCATGTGCTGCTGAAAAAAAAAGTGTATTCACTTGTTGATGGATGAAATACTCTGTATATGTCAGTTAATTCTAAATTATTGAATATATTATTAAGTTCTATGGTTTCTTTGTTTAGTTTTTGTTTGTAAGATCTGTGCAGTGGTGAAAGAGGTGTGTTAAAGTTACCCAGTATTATTGTGTTGTGGTCTATTTGATTCTCAAAATTGAGAAGAATTTGTTTGATAAATGTGCATGCCCATTGTTCAGGGCATAGATATCTATCATTGTTATGTCTTGTTGATGTATGATTCCCTTAAGCAGTATAAAATAATCTTATTTATCCCTTCTGACTACTTTCATTTTGTAGTCCACTCTATCTGATATGAGGATAGAAACCCCTTCTTGTTTACGTGGTTCATTTGAGTGCTACGTTTTTTCCTATCCTTTCACTTTCAGTTTGTGGATGTCTTTTTCTATGAGATGAGTCTCTTGAAGGCAGCACTTTGTTAGGTCTTTTTCTAAAATTTTAATCTTCCAATCTGTGTCTTTTGATTGATGGATTTAGGCCATTAACATTCAGGGTTATTATTCAAATGTGGTTTGTATTCCCACTCATTTTGGTGTGTTTTTGATTTTTAACTTGACTCGCTTTCTCCTTTGATTGGCTTTTCCTTTATTGTGGTTCCTCCTTTTGTCAATTTTCATTGTTGTTTTTCATTTCATTGTTGTTTTTCATATTTGTTGTTCCAGGATCTCCTGGCTTTGAGGGTCTGGGTTGAGAAATCAGCTGAAATCCAAATTGTTTTCCTCCTGTATGTAATCTCCTTCTCTCTTGCAGCTTTTACAATTCTGTTCTTACTGTGTATGTTAGATATTTTTACTATGGAGTATTTTGCCAAGAATGTTCTCTAGTGTAGGCTTTGTAATTGTAGTGTAATTGTAAATTCTTTTAATTTTGTTTATCATGGAAGGTTTTTATTTCATCATCAAATCTGAAGCTTAATTTAGCTGGATATAAGATTCTTGGTTGGAATCCATTTTCTTTCAGAGCTTGGTATTTGTTTTTCCAAGATCTCCTGGCTTTGAGGGTCTGGGTTGAGAAATGTGCTGAAATCCAAATTGTTTTCCCCCTGTATGTAATCTTCTCCTTCTCTCTTGCAGCTTTTACAATTCTGTTCTTACTGTGTATGTTAGATATTTTTACTATAATGTGCCTTGGTGTGGATCTGTTGTAGTTTTATACATTTGGTAAGCCTCTTTTATTTGATTTTTCAATTCATTTTTTATGTTTGGAAAATTTTCTGATATTATTTCATTGAAGAGATTGTGCATTCCTTTGGTTTGTATCTCTGTGCTTTCTTGTATTCTGATTAGTCTTAGATTTGGTCTTTTCATGTTATCCCATAATTCTTGGATGTCCTGTTCATGGTTTCTTACCATCTTCTTTGTGTGGTCAACTTTATTTTCAAGATTACATATTTTGTCTTCATTGCCTGAGGTTCTATCTTCCAAGTGATTTAGTGTGTTGGTGATGCTTTCTATTGGATTTTTTATTTGGTTTATTTTTCCTTCACTTCAAGGATTTCTGATTGGTTCTTTTTCAAAGTCTATATCATTTTCTTGAAGTAATCTTTTGCTCTCTGTATTTGCTCTCTTATCTCTTTGTTGCAGTGATTAATGGTTGCCTGTATTTGCTCTCTAATCTCTTTGTTGGAATAATCAATGGTTGCCTGTATTTGCTCTCTTATATTATTCTGTGCTTCACAGATCATTTTAATTATGTATGTTCTGAACTCTTTCTCTGACATTTCATCTACTGTGCTGTCAATGGATTCTGTTACTGTAGCATCTTGGTTTGTTTGGGGCATTTTCTTCCCTTGTTTTTTCATGTTGTTCATGTGTCTTCCTCCCTATCAGTGCCAATCTGAGATATTACAGTTTCTACTCTATAATCTTGTAGTTTCCCTGAAAGTTACCAACACCTTACCTCTGGTATAACTGGGCCTGCAGGGACCTCAGGGATGATCTTCCTGGTTCTGGCTGTTGACTCTAGATGGATGTAGGCAGGGACAGCCACCTGTTGTTAGATAGGGGTCTGCAGTGCAGTCAGTCTCCTCCTCTGCATGACAGGCCAGGGTCAGTCTGCTCTGCCTCCTCCACTGGTCAGGCTGGGGTCAGTCTGATCCACCTCTTCTGCATGTCAGGCCAGGGTCAGTCTCTGAATTTTTTAATATTATTTCCAAATGGGTTTTGTCATATAGTGTCCCTGCTAGTTCTTTGGTGAAGATTAGTATATTCTGATGTACTATTATAGTTCATTTTTGTCAGAGTTTGAGAATTTTACTTTCCTTGTAAGTCTCAAAGAGTGGGGGTCCTCCTGTGGATCTGGCAATTTTGTCAGAGTGAGCAGGTTATGTAGGGTACATCCTCTGTGATGACTCTTTTTTAAGAACTCTATATTCTATAGGGGTACAGACAGATGTGATCTACACTGAGACCCCTTCATAGATGTGTTCCCCACAGCCTTTGTGTTAATTCTGTTTTTCCTGTAGAAATGTATGTTCATGAATGGGAACTGAGGGCCCACCTATCCATTCCTAATTGGGGTCTAGTCATTAGTGTGGGGATTTTTGTCTCATTTGTGTCATTGAAGTTTGAGCATGCTTAAAGTAAGGTGCACTATTCTCTTTTTTAATTGTTTTTTTAGTTTTGGATCGACACAATATCTTTATTTTATTTATTTATTTTTATGTGGTGCTGAGGATTAAACCCAGTGCCTCACACATTCTAAGCAAGTGCTCTACCACTGAGCTACAACTCCAGCCCTGCATTGTTTTCTTGATTGAGTTTTTGGTGTAGCTCAGCAGCAGAGTCTCTACCTGTGGACTTGTAGTGTCCAGGAGATTACAAGCACCTCACAGAAAGAGGGAGATAGACAACAGCAACAACTGAAGCAAATAATATACACCATTAAAATAAACATCCAGTGCCTACTATAACATCTATAACACTAATTACTACAGAAACAGGTATGGTTGGATCAGCAATTGCCAACAGTGAACACAATCACCATGAACTAGATCTACATTAAATAAACAAACAAGAGATGTCAATGAGGCCATCCACAGTACTAATAACTGCAACAACATGAATGGTGGGGGCAGGAGTTATATAAACCAAATAGTTCTAAAAGCTAGTAAAAATACAGTTCATTAAGAGAAAATAAAATGTAATAGGAAAATAGAAGAGAATTTCAAATGTTCAAAATGTGAACAGAGAGAATATAGAGGAGATGTAACAGTGATGGCTATAAAGAAAGAGAAAAATAAATAAAAGAAACTAAGTAGAGAGAACAAGAGAATTTGGATATTAGTTGGAGAAGAAAGATAAGAAAGAGGGGGAAAAAACAATACTGGTTGTGGTGGCACACAGCTGTAATCCTAGTGGCTCAGGAGGCTAAGGCAGGAGGATCACAAGTTAAAAGCCAGCCTCAACAACTTACCAAGGCCCTTAGAAACTTAGTGAACCCTGTCTCAAAATAAAATGTAAAAAGGGCTAGGGATATGGGTCAGTGGTTAAGAATTCCTAGGTTCAATCCATGGTATCAAAACAAAACAGAAAATAAGCAAACAGGGCTGGGGTTGTGGCTCAGTATCAGAGCACTTGCCTCGCACGTGTGAGGAACTAGGTTCGATCCTCAGCACCACATAAAAATGAGTAAACAAAATAAAGACACTGTGTCCATGCATAACTAAAAAAATATTTTTAAAAATAAGCAAACAAAAAATACTAACCCTCAAGTTGCAAGACAAATAAAATAACAATCATTTTTTTTAAATGAGAAAAGTGCAACAAATATGTATATATAGCCATGAACCAATCAGCACAGCAAAAACACCAGAGACAGAATCCCAAGCCACAGAACGAAGCCTTCCTCTAATCTACAATCTTGAAATTCCCCATTTCATTCATTCTTTTTAATTTTTAGAAAATCTGACTGTGTTATTTCAAAAAGCCTGTCTTCAAAATTCTTTTGCTTGACTTGTTCTATTGTTTAAGATTCTCAACTGTATTTCTTATTTTATTTATTGAGTTCTTTAGCTTCAATATTTCTGATTGGTTCTTTTTTAGTATCTTTATCTCTTTTCTGAATGAACATTAACTTATTATTCATATTCTGAATTGTCTTCCTTACTTCATTATCTGTATTTTCTTGTACCTCATTAAATTTCTTTAAACTCATTATTCTTATTGTTTTGGTCGGGCAGTCCATCTATTCCTTTTTCTTTCAGATCTATCATTAGAGAACTAGTATTTTTCTTTGGAAACATCATGTCACTTTGGTCATACTTCTTGTGACCCTATGTTGATACTTATACATCTGGTAAGTCAGCTGCCCTACCAATTTTACATGGTGGCCTTCATAGTAACATATTTGCTGTTTGCAACATGCCCTGGGGTATTGGTTGGACAGGCTGTGTTAGTCTTAGTTCCAGGTGAGTGTCCTCATGTTTGTGTAGCTTCTTCAGCTGTAGCCAATGCTGGCAATGTCTGCAGTGATCTCTGTGGCGTAGGCTGCAGTGGTGGTGGGATTGCACCACCAGCTGTGATACAGCTCCCTCAGGCAGGGTGAGTTGGCTGGCAGCTCCCTGTGCTGTGCCCGCAGCTCTGGGTGTGAGTAAGGGCCACACAGGGAACAAACCTGGACCCCCAGGGGGTCCAGATGGGCACCCTTCAATGTATAGGTGAAGCACAGGTGACCTCACAGTGCTCCTGAGGGCCTGCCTGCTCAGGAAGGTCTGCTCAGGATTCCCAGGGCCAAGGGTTTGTAGTCAGGGCTGATACTTGGTTCTCAGCACTTCAGTTGCCTGAGATTCTGAAATTAGGATATTCAACTCATTTTTGGTGCCGCAGGATGGTGAGGAAACCACTCGATTGTTTTCTGGGAGCCTCAGCAGGCCAAGACAGGAAAGGCTAGTCAGCTCCTTCCCAGGGTTGTGGATGCGTAGACAACTGGTGAGGTTCCCTGGGCCTCTGTGAGCCAGTCCACTCAGGGACGGGTGCCTGGCTACATTCCAGCTTGAGGGTGGGTTGGTGGGGCCAGCTGGCTCCTTCCTGAGGCAGTGGGTGAATGAACAAGGCCACTTGACTACTTTTTGGGAGATTTGTCTAGCCAAACCAATCAGGGGTGCTTGCCCAGATGCTTCCTGTGGCTATTGAGGGCAGGCAGGGCTTCCTGGGTGTCGGGTCTAGGTCATCCCAGCACCTTGGCACAGCTGCCTGGCTACTCCATAGACCCTCGGCAGGCAGGTTCTCAAGATGGTACTCTGCAGAAAGAACCTGGGTGGGAGAAGTCACAACATGGGCGAGGCCTTTTCTCCAGGGCAACACAATGATATGGTGTCCCAGCAGCTCCTCAAACTGAGATCAGGGCTTTAGAGGACTGCAGGATGCTCCAGCAGTCTGTGTCCGTGGCATGTGTGGGAACTTCTGGGTGCCTCTGGCACTCCGTCAAGCAAAGTCCCTCTTAGTTCCAGGTTGATCTCAATAGAAGGCACTGCAGATACTGGGTACTTAGTTCCCATTTTTATAAGGCCACGGTGGGTCTCCGTGCTCTGCATCGTCTCTGTCGCATCCCCACTGCATTTCAGCACTCTGCCTCAAACATTCCAGGGGAACAGCTGTTGTCGTTTTCTTGTTTTGGTTCCTTGCTGTGGAGGGAGGCAGGCCAGGAACTTCTATCAGCCATCCTGCTCCACTTTCTATTTCCCAACTTCCTAATTTCTATTCTTATCAACACTTTCCTTGGGCTTTTCTTATGTTTGATCTGTGTCTCCTGTGTCTCCTGACTTTTGCACACAGCTCATGTGTTTCCTTTATGTTTACTTACAGTGAAGATACTCGGTGTTGTGAATTTGCCAGCAATTACTGCTTTGTCTGTACATAGTGTTCTCTGATCATGGTTTTCTAAGCTTGATGCAATCAAAGCACTCACTTCTTCTTTGATTTGAGATATATTTAATGGAGGATTATTTTCCTTTGTCTTTGGCTTTGTCATTTCTATCGTGCTACATTGCAAGAGAGTGTGGCTTCCTTGGTGACATCTGCATGCTAATATTTATTGAGATCTCCCCTGGCTTCACACTTGTGCCCCTCCCTTGGCTTCCTCCCTGTCCTCCTTCCCCTTGCCCCACCCCAAACTCTTCTGGGAACGTCTCCTTCACAGATCCTCACTCATGAATTCACAATTCTGAGTCCTCTTCGGAATTTGTCCTAATATATAATCAGACATAACGCTGCAGACAGAGGCCCACAGAGGGAGCCGTTGCCATCAGTCAGCTTCTGTGCTATGTTATTGATAAATGATTGTAACCACTGGAAGGGCCCAGAAGGTAGCAAAGGGGCCAGAGAAGAGTGAACCCAAGGACTTGGGCCTCTGAGGACTGGGATTCAAACTTCAGGTCAGCAGGGCCAATGAGAATGGGGTAGAGGGCAACCACCAGGGACTTTTCCTTGATTACGGAGACCGTCTACAGCAGGCCTCCTCTGGCTGACTTTAACAAGATTCCCTGCTTAATTATACATTTTACCTTCCTCTTCTCTAGGAGGACAGTATAAGCATCCCATCCCAACCTCAGAAGAGCCTCAATTCTAAGGGATTTGTTGAGAATTTTAGGACATCTTCTGAGGTCAACAGATACTGACAGGTAGCCAAGCCACCTCTTCTCCATGACTCTTCCCCCACAGTGGGTAACTCCAGCTGCATCCTGGGAGATGAGAGGCAGCAGGCCTTGGACTCCATACCCTGTCTCTCTGTACACCGTGTGTGACTGAGCAAATGGCCAACACTCAGCCTCAGCTCCTCACCCACACAATGAAGTGGCAATACTTACTGCACAGATATCTTTGTGTCCTTCTCAGGGAAGATCCAGAGTCCAATCCAAGCCAGAGTTCTAAGACAGGGCGAAACATTGGCTGTATGGATACTGTGGACAGGTGTTCATTCCCCCACCCCAGTCCACATGTTGAAGTCTGTCATGGTTTGGAGCTGGAATGTCCCCAGAAGCCTATGAGTTGAACACATGGCTCCAATGCAGCAAAGGAGACTTTTGGGGAAGGGATTGGATCATGAGGACTCTGATCTCATCGGTGGATTAATCCATGTGATCCATGATTAATCCATTTGATGGATTAATGAATTGATAGCTTAAAAGATTCTTGAGAAGTGAGATCTAGTTAGACAAAGTAGGTCACTAGAGGCTCGTGCCCTGGAGGGGTTTATTAGGTCCCTGACCTGGCTTTCTCTGTGTCCTCCTCCACCCCCAGCTGCCATGAACTGAGAAGGTTCCCTCTGCCATGACATTCTGTCTTGGAGCCAGCTGATCATGAACTGGATCCTCTGAAATCACAAGCCAAATAAATCTTTACTCCTGTCTGTTGCCTTTGCCAAGTGGTATGAAAAGCAATGAAAAGCTGACTAACACCACTCTTCACATGATGGTATTTGGAAGTGGGGTCCTTGGGAAGAAATCAGGCGCAGATGAAGTCATGAAGGTGGAGCCCTCTTGGAAAGAGACTGGATGGAGCCGGACACAGGCACAGTAACACATAGGCAATTCCAGTTACTGGGGAGGCTAAAGAAGGAGGATTGCAGGTTCCAAGCCAATCCGGACAGCCCACAAGACTTGGTCTCAGAATAAAATTTAAAAAGAACTGGGGATGTGGCTCAGTGGTACAGTGACCCTGGGTTCAATCCCCAATGCCACAAAGAGACAGAATTAATGCTATGGTCCCCTCTCTTCCTCTCCCCCTCCCCTTCGCAAAAATCCAGAAAGAAAGCAAAGATTTACAGGAGAAGCCTCGCCAAGAACCAGATCAGCTTTACCTTGATCTTGACTTCTCAGCCTCCAAAACTGTGAGAAACATATTTCTGTGATTTAAGCCAGCCAGTCTGTGATATTTTGTTATAACAGCTTAAGCTAAAAAAAAAAATTGATACTAAGCAGTGGGATGCTACTGTAACAGACACCTAAAAATATGGAAGTGGCTTTGGGTACATGATAGAAAAAGCTGGTATTGCCATGAGAGGATGGTTAATGGTGATTCTGGTGAAGGATGAAAAAGAAATGAGGCAGTTGGGCATGGTGCCAACATGCCTAGAATCTCAGCTACTCAGGAGGCTGAGACTGAAGGATGGCAAGTTGGAGGCCAGCCTGGGCAACTTAGTGACTCTGAATCAAAATAAAATAGAAAGTGCTCAGACCCAACATCTCAATAGTAGAGTGTTTGCCTAGCATATGCGAGGCTCTGAGTCTGTCCCCAGTACTACAAAAAAAAAAAAAGAATGACGGGGAGATATGTTGGGGAAACTTCCATCTTAGAACACACATAGATAATCGTGTGCAGAATGTTTGTAGAGATATGGGTGCCAAGGGAGACTGTGCTGATAGAAATGAGAAACAGTTTAGTGGATGAAGGAGAAAAGATAATTCTTATTATAAAATGACAAATGACTTAGCTGGCTGAGTTCATGTTCTAAGGTTTTGGAAAAGGTAGAACCTGTGAGTTGCGGGGGTCACAGTCCGTCTGGAGCCAGCGGGTCAAAGGGGCACCCCCACATTCACCTATCCGTGGAAGTTGGGAAGAGTTGGAGCCGACTGGTTGCCCGTTCCCAGCCTTGCTACAGGACAATCGGACGCACCAGGGGGTACAGTCAGAGCAGGCACCGTTTATTTGCGGAACAAGCATTCAACTTATAGGGCCATTCGGCCAATCAGAGACAATGCACGTAGACAACAGCCGTCCGCGTGGCAAGGCACGTAAGCCCCCTGAATTCTGCCCAGGAGCTGCACGTTGGCAGAACCAACAGTAAATGTAAACCAATCATATAGTTCCTCCTTCCTTTGTGCCTTTCCCATTTACACACAATGGCTAGTCATAAGGGTGTAGCATAGAGCTAGCTCCCCACAGTGAGTGATGGAATTGCTGTGAGCTGTGAACTGGATATTTCCTAAAAGAAATGTGGAAGGAGTGGCTTGGCTCCTCCTGACTGCCTACAGCAAAATGTAAGAAGAGAAAAATGAATCGAAGAGGGAATCCATAAGCTAAAAAGAATCAGAGCTTAAATATTTGGAAAATCCTCGGTCCATCCATATTGAAATAATTTTTGAGAAAATGTTTGCAAGAAAATATTAAGGGTATGGCCAACCAGCTGCTGCATAGGAGATCACAGGTGTAGCCACAGACCCCACTAGAAACACTGCCAGCTTTAGCTGATGGAAGGAAGGAAGGCTGCCAGGCTTCTTGGCTTTTACAGGACAGGGTGATGATGCTACCTGGCTGCAAACTGGTGTTCTTCCTCAAGAAAAGGGGAGCTGTGAGGGAAGCTTAGAGGTCACCAAAGCCAGCATGCCCTTTCAACAGGCCAAACTGCCAAAGCCTGCTGTGCACATGATCTCAGGAGCTATGGAGGGGACACAGTCCACCCAGGGGACCCGAAGGGCAGAACATCAAAGCAAAGAGTACTATTCTCAAGCCTTAGGGTCTAATGGCCTTGGTCATGCTGGGCCTTGTACTTACAAGTTAAAGAGGAAAAGTTATTTTGACTCACAGTCTCAGAGGTTCAGACCATGGCTGGCCAACTCCATAGCTCTGGGCCTGTGTGAGACAGAACATCATGGCGGACTGGGAAGGCAGAGAAAAGCAGCTCAGGACGTAACAGCCAGGAAGCAGAGAGACCTCTGCTCACCAGGGACAAAATATAAACCCCAAAGGCACACCCCCAGTGACTGACTTCCTTCCGTCACACCCTACCTGCCTCCAGTTACCCAGTTAATCCATCAGCAGATTAATCCACTGATTAGGTTAAAGCTCTCATAATCTAAACATTCATCTCTGAAAATTCTTGCACTAACACACACACACACACACACACACACACACGAGCTTTTGGGGAACACCTCATCTCTAACCCATTGCAGGCTCCATTCTTGTTGAGGCCACGGTTAAACAAACCCGACATGCACTGATGGTGCCCACTCATTAAGCCGCCCCTAAAACACTGAACACCTTCACCTCCCTGAACCGCAGCCCTCCTGATGGTCTCCACATTCCCAAGAAGGCTTTTGGCCAAGAGCAACATACCCAGACCCACGATCCAATGTTCCCCATGTGGGTGGGCATCGTGGCATCACAGCCTCTGCCCAGGCTGCCCCAGCCAACCGACTGTCAATGCACACAGCACAGCGCAGCACAGGACCCCAGGCAGCAGACAATCAATCTCCCACCCCTTCTCAACAGCTCCGGAAAGCAGGCAATCATTTACTCAGTTGCCCAAATAGCAATCTAACTTTTTCTGAGTCAATTTGAAGGCAGAATTTTAAGTCTAGGTGGATCCTCTATACAGAAACCCACGCCACTTAGAGGTGGGCAGGAGGTCAGCAGGGGAAAAGCATTCAGTCAGAGCCGTGTTCAGCTGCCCCTGGCCAGTCCAGAGATAAAGGTCACTGGGGAGGGGAAGGTGTGGCTGCCTGCCACACCTGGGTGAGGCCCACAGGCCAGGAGGCTGAGGCTGCTGAGCAGCCCCACAACATCCCAGGGCCCAGGTTCCCTGCCAGATGGTGGGGCAGGCCGTCTGTCCCGGAGAGGGCTTCATGCTGCCCAGAAGCCCCAGCTCTCCCCTCCTCTTTCCAGCAGGAGGAAGAGGAAGAGAGAAGGGCAAAAGATACCTGCCAGCCAGACTGGTCCCTTTAGGGAGCCATCCTGAGATTTCCTCTCCCATCTTGTTGGCCCCAAACAGGACCAGGGAACAGTTGGGCAGCCCCAACAGGGAGGGAGCATGTGGCGGGGCCCACCTCCTCTTCTCGACCCTCCTCCTTTGGGGTTCTGGCTTCAGCTACTTGCGGCGGGTTCCATCCAACTTCCAGGACCTTACCAGCCTCGCTCCCCGCCTCTCACTGCCCCAGGCCTGAGAGGGAATCTGATTGGTCCATTCGGTTTTGCACACCACGCCCTGGCACGTGGATTGGCCCCTCTTGAGGAGAGTGTGTATCCTAGACCAATCAGCTAGGGCTGGAGGCAGGGGGCGTGCCACCCTACCGGAGCTGCCCGCAGTAGGGGCTGCAGGCATGGCCACCTTAACCTGGTGCCACATAGGTAATGAGAACCCCGGGCTGAGTGAAAGGGTTGAGGTGCCACGTTCACAGCAGTGAGCACCGCGCTGCCGAGTGGCACGACCTTGGGCAAATGACGACCTTCCTGCACCGCTGTTTTCTGCTCTGAGCAATAGGGTGAGTCTTGTGAGCATCCGAGAAAGCTGAGGTCAAGACTGACTGAAAAAGTAAATAAAATAAAACTGGGCTGTTAGTCCATATGTGGGGGGGAAAAAAAGACTGAATGAGAAAATTCGTGTCTTTTGCCTGAGCATAATAAAGCTAACTTCTTGTTTTTGTTATTAACAGTAATATTATTATCATTGGAAAGATCGGCCTAACGCCTGTCCCCTGTCACTGCCCTCCAAGGACCCTCTGGGTCTTAGGGCCCTGAGCCCATTCTGCAGGACTGTGGAAGAAGGGCCTTGGGATCTGAAGCTGGGGTCTTGGTGGACAGGACGGCGGAAATCTGTGGAGGCGGCGCCTTGCCACTCACGGCCCGCACCCAGCCCACCTAGCCATTATCCAGGTGAGAACGGCAAGGAGCCAGAGGCACAGCTCGGGGTTGGGGCAGACCCTTCCCTGTGGAGGGGCTAAGGGAGGGGATTTGGGGAAGATGGCTGGGCCTATCTTGTCTTTTGCCCAAACCCTTCCTACAGCCTAGGCTGTCCCTTGCCACAACCAAGGGTCGGCCACCCT
Source organism: Xerus rutilus (assembly GCA_028644305.1). Taxonomy (NCBI): domain Eukaryota; kingdom Metazoa; phylum Chordata; class Mammalia; order Rodentia; family Sciuridae; genus Xerus; species Xerus rutilus. The sequence goes on from CM053401.1 coordinate 4,368,730, forward strand.
CCCGTGTTCTCCAGCAGCCTGGCTCTCAGCCAAGCTCTTCTCGAGCTCAAGGAGTTTGCAGGGAGTGTTCCGTGCCAGTCCTCCTGCCCCTTGCCTGGAAACTGATCTGACTTCAATTCCTGCTTGAATGTCTCTTCCTGAGTCATGTCAGTAAGCCTTCACCCCTGTCTAATGATGCTCCCGCTGTGGCATTTCCTACTGCACTGCCCCGGACCCTCTGATGCCTGCTTTGAAATCCCCAAATCTCCATTAGGTCTACACTCAGGCTAGTGGAAGTCTGGTGATTGGCTTTGGAAGCCTCCAATTCTCTCAGGGAGCTGGGCATGATCTGAAGGGTCAGGGTGGGCAGGACCTGCCACTGCCGGTCCTTTCCGACATCTCCGCTCCACAGCTCTGACTACCAGCTGCCAACCTCACGCCAGCCATAGGGCAAAGTTTTACTAACGAGAGTCCTTTTATGCGCTCAGGCTGGAGCTCATGTCTGAGCTAATTAATTTCTAGGTTCCGCATGAATGCAGAACTGAGAATTAGCACTTTCAGAAGGCCAATCCCAGCCATTCCCCTAAATTGCAAGGGGGGCTGGAAGCCCAGCTGACAGCCGCTGGCTCAGGCAGTAGTGGGAGCTGTGCTCTCCTCTCCGCTCCTCCAGGCCAGTCTTCCCTTGGGGCTTGGGTCAGCAGGGAGGGGCAGCATGAGGCCACTGGTGCCCCGACATGCAGTGCAGGTCTCATAGGCCCACAGGCCCTCCAGAGGTCCTTGGAGATGTACTGTCTGCAGTGTCTCTGCCCTCTGCCTGCTAGAGTTCTTCCTCTGAACTAGACTTGGTCCTTGAGGACAAGAACGGGTCCCTAGTGGCATCTAAAACAGTCTTGTTTACTGAGTTTCTCCTGCATCCTGAGATGTAGTGGGGATGGCTGCGAACCTTGGACAAAGCGGAAGACCTCACTCCCCCCTACCCCCAGCTGGGCCACCTGTGAGCGCTGCAGCTGGGGTCCTGGGTATCACTGTAAAACAGAGATGGTATACCCACCCCCAGGCCACGTGGCTACAATCGGTGACAGTGTTCACTTGCCCATTGTTGGCGGCCCTGAATGAACTGAATGCAATGCTGGGGGTTCTGAAAGGCACACAGATCTACAGAAAGCCAGAGAAAACCTGTGCTTTAAGCAAAATGAGTGTGGACCTCAGAACTGGACCAGGATCTGCATGGGACTTTTGCAAAGTGCCCAGGTTTGGGTTTTGTGGAGCTGAGAGCAAATCCCAACTTCCTTTCCTGGCTCCCATACTTCAGATGTCCCCTCTTTAAAATAAAGTGAATGAGCCCTAAATCCCGGGTGTCTTGTAGAATTTCCAAACATTGCACTTTCCAAAAGACCATGTGGCGTGCACCAGCAGTTACATAACACCCAGCAGGGCTGGTGTAGCCCCGGACGTCAGCCGTCGATACCCACCCGCGTGTGCATGTTCACTGTGAGGAATCGATACAAACCACTAATAGCTGCCAGTGGAGTCCTGCCAGGCCGTGCCGTCCGCTCAGGAAAACGCTCCTGTTCTCAGAGCTGCTGGGGTTGCAGGTGGAATTAGAGATGCTCTGGGCTTCAAGGCGATGGCAAGCCGAGCCGCAGGCCCAGCTGGCAGGAGTCCCTTCTGTCTTGCCACTCATTTTCTGGGTGTCCTGTTGGACAAGGCAGCATTTAGGGGAAGCATCAGCTCTGGCCACCTTCCCTGGGGTGGGGGGAGGATGCTGGCTGGCAGGGTCTCGGAGGCTTCACTGCCAGCCAGAGTCCAGCCTTCTTGGAAGTGAGATGCAGTTCCTTCCATTCTGGACTCAGAGCTCCACTTGGAGAGGCTAGGAGAGACCCGACTTCCCCAGTCTTCTCTCCAACCCCAGGGAAGGAAATTCCCTATCAGAGCCGTAGCATGGAGCCTCCGATGGCCTGGAAGGCTGTGGGCAGCCAGACACAGCTCTGGAGTCATGCAGCCCTCCCCAACCACAGTGGCAACCCCTGGCAGCCTCACCTGAGAACGAGTGGGAGCAGGCAGCCTCTGTTTTCAAAAGGGCAGAGATGCCAACTGAAAACGTGAACATCACTAGGAAAAGAACGTCCGCTCCAGCACATCGTGAGCAGGGTGCACGCCACGATCAGGGCCCCATGCGTGGTTCCAGAGTCTGTTTCTGTGCCTGCACATTCTTCAGAGCAGCGAGGGGGGAGGCCCCTGCTTCTGAATGAGGCTCCATTCATGCCACCCCAGCCGAGAGCCCTTGGGAGATTGGCCCCGGATCCCACACACGTGCCGAGCTGGCAGGGCACAAGCCGGCACATGTATTAAACCTCCTCTCAGTTTGCACAACAGAGCTCTTGTCTTGCTTTCCAACAAACAGTGTTATTTTAGGAAGGAGCCCAAACAAATGAGCCTCCCTAAAAGCCCGCCCTGGGTGGGGGGACTCTTTGTTTTTAGCTCAAACTCTGCTAATTCTGGACCAAAGTCTTCAGGGCTTCCTCTTACTAATTAAAGGGATACATTGGTACATTGGATGCTCACATAGCAAGCTGAACAGCCTGAAAGGACCCACGTGCCTCCAGCAGCCACAGGTCCTGCCCAGCCAGTCTGCTCCTCCCAGGCTCCCAGGGGTTAGAGATCTTCCCAGCCACTCCGACCCATAGTGGAAGGAGAACCGCTGGATAGCTTCTTCTCCTCACCTCCCAGACACCCGCTCCACAGCAGCTGCTCTGAAGACCTCCCAGGAGACAGCGGAGGCTGTGCTTCCCTCAAACCCCCGTGGGTGCACCCTGGCACCGCTCCTGCCCTCACTGCGGCTTGTGGGGATGGCATCCCGCCCAACACGGGCTCCTGGGAGCTGCTGCCAGGCTCTGTTCTCTAGAGGTCCTGGGCTAAGATAGGAAGCGACTCAATGCTCCTCAACAGACAGGATAGCCAGGCGATAGTAGGTAGGTAGATACGCAAGGAGGGAGGTAGACAGATAATACGTAGATATGTAGGTAGGCAGGTAGGTGTGTAGGTGGATGACAGGTAGATATGTACATGTATAGTAGGTATTAGGTAGATATGTAGATATAGATAGGCAGGTAGATATGTAGATGATAGGTAGATATATAGGTAGATAGATAATAGATATGTAGACAGAAGGATAGATGACAGATAGAAATGTATATAGACATACGTAGGTAGATATAGATAGATAGCTAGAATGATAAGACTATAGGTTGAAAATTGATAAATACATAAAATAGATATGTATGTAGATAGGTAGATGATAGAGATAGATGATAGACATGCTTCTATGTATATATAGATATATATACAGAGAGAGAGAGATGCACACACATATATACCAAATATATATGTAAAGATATAGATATATATAGATAGATAGATAGACACACACCTACACACATACATATATGTATACACATTTTTTTGGTACCAGAGATTGAACCCAGGAGTGCTTAAACACTGAACCACATCCCCAGCCCCTTTTATTTTTCGTTTCTTATTTTGAGACAGGGTCTTAAATGTTGCTTAGGGCCTTGGTAAGTTGCTGAGGCTGGCTCTGAACTTGCAATCCTCCTGCCTCAGCCTCCCGAGCTGCTCAGATTCCAGGTGTGCGCCACCATGCCCTATAGACACATTTCTATCTGCTCTATGACCTCGTCTCTCTGTGTCCCCATAACCACACAAGGAAAACTTGAAGAGGAAGAAAACGCACCACCAGTAAAAGCTGCTCCTCATCAAAATCCTGCCCGCAGAATGAAATTCACCCTAGGCAGCACCCTGTTCTGCACAGGCACTGACAATCATGAGGGCCAGTGTGAGGTGAGGGGACCGACCACAGGCCCACCCTCACCTACCCCACCAACCACAAGCTCGGAAGTGTCCGGCCACCTCAGCTGCCATCATTTCTGAAGGACTGGCAGAGCTCAGTTAGGCTTTATTACAGGAGAGGGCAGGATTAAAACCAGCAAGGGCAGAGGCACCCGGGGCTGAGTCCAGGAAGGTCCAGGTGTCTGCTCCCGTGGGTGAGCTCAGTGTCACGTTCCTGGCAGCAAAGTGAAGTATCAAGATTTGTCAACTAAGGAAGCTCACCCAAGCCTGGCATTTGGTTCTGAGTCTTTACTGGGGGCCTCTGTGGACATCAAGCTGATACTGTGTGACTCAAAGCCCCCCCTCTAAATGCTGGTAGGGCTGAAGCCCCCAGGTAAACAAGTACACCCTCCCCTGACAGAACATTCCACAGACCTGGTGATCACCTCTTGGGAGCAAAGGACCAAGGTCAGAACTCCTTTTGAGTAAGGCTAAATTCTCCCCTATGCTCCATCAGTCTGACTAATGTCACAGTTGTGCCAGTGCATGACAGCTATCTGTCAGCCTGTGGACCCACGGAAGCTTTTAGAAGTTGTCAGGAACAGCAGCCACATTCCAGGTGCTGGGCCAGTGTCCCCACATATGGTGAGTCCCATCTTTCTTCTGCAGTCCAGTCTATGCTTGCTGTCAATCCTGCCATCTCCCCCACGTCTGGCACAGCCTCCAGGCAGCCACACAGTCAGCGGGGTGACCTAACCAGACCAGCTGGCAAAACCATGGGGGATTTCTTGAGATGTGGTGCCCATCTTTCTGCAGCAGACAGGCAGTATCCCAGGACGATCTTGACTCAGAGAGGAGCTTTCACACAAATCCTAAACAAAACTGTTACTATTTATAGCCCCGTCGGAGCACTGCCAACTCCAGGAAGGGCTATCGCAGAGATCTGCTGCTCAAGCAAAGCCAAGTTTGCTGCCCTCTGCCACAGGCCCTTTGCCCGCCCCCACAGGGGCAGCTCAGGAACTGATAGGTACGGGTTTTGGGGGTCCAGGCTTGACTGGTGTAAAGCAGGCCTTTCAATATGGAGATTGGCATGAGTTTTTAATTTTGTCTTGTTTTATTTTCTCTCTGAATTTTTTAAATCGTGGTTTAAAAAGTGCATAACATTTACTGTTCACCCGTCCTCAGAGTCTGTTCGGTGGTGTCAAGTCCATTTGAAATGTGCATTCCTCTCTGGGGCTTTTTCATTTTCCCAAACTGAAACGGTGTCCCCATTAAAGGGCCCTCGCCTCACTCCCAGCCCCTGGTGACCACCCTGCTTCTGCCTCTTCCCAGGACCCCATGTGATGAGGGCTCACCCAGCACTCGCCTCTCGCGACTGGCTTCTCTCGCTCGGTATGACATCATCCCGTGTGGTGGCAGGTGCCGGGATGTCCCTCCTTTTCCCGCTGAATCACATTCTGCTGCACAGGTGACCACGTCTTGCTTATCTGTTCGCCCCTCCAGGGACGTGTGGTGGTTTCCTCCTTTTGGTTTTGGGGTGCACAGACATCTCTTTGACACTGTGCTTTCGATCTTTGGGGTGGATGCCTACAAGAGGAATTGCTGAACCAAATGGTGATTCTATGTTAAGTTTGGGGGGACCTGGGCAATGGTGTGGGGACAACATCTTGGTTGGGTGATCCTGGAGGGTCTCCATGAGTCAACAGTGATTGAAGGTGAGCAGCTGTCCCTAACGGCCGTCCTCGTGAGCTCCTGTTGTCCTGCGAAGGGGGTGGCTTAAGCAGCCTCCTGCCTGGACAACTCGAATTTCACATGTCATCTGTGGCAGGCAGAGTCTGAGAACACACCTCCTGGTGTCTGTGTCACCATGTCACTCCCATAAAGACGCACTACCATGACAAGAGTGTCCTGGTTTTCAGTCCTGCCCCGTGAGCTGGGAGGTGCTGGAACCACACTGGGTGGCTATAATGCCCTTAGTTCCTGGGTGGTCCTCACGCCCTCCTTCCAGGCCCGGCTGGCAAGGATCCCTGCCTTGCCCGAGTCCTGCCCTGCCCACTGCTTCTCAGGGCATCGGAAGCCTCTATGGGTCAAGGACACCCACCTGTTGCCCCTGCATGCCTTTGCACACAAGTGCTGTCTGCCGGAAGCCCTCCTCCACCTCGCCTGCCAGCTTCCAGGTCCTGCTCACTGGCCAGGGCCTTCCCCATCTTCCTCCCCCAGGCCCCCAAGTGTCAGCACTGGTGGCTTCGCCCAGCCCAGGTCTCAGCCTCCAGCACAGGGGCTGGCTGTGTGAGTAGCTGCTCAGTAAACATTAAATGCAGGAATAAAGGACCGAGGCCCCAGTGCAAAGCTAGAAATGCGCTGCCCCTCCCCGGCCTGACCCACTTTCCGAGCCATCACCAGCTGCCCGGGGAAAGCAGCCCTGATTCCTCCGACTCGCAGAGCCTCTGCATCAGTGAGCCTCTGACTGTGCTGCTCTGCCACCCAGCCGGACCGGCTGGCTCAGGCCACTGGCCCTGAAGGACAAGGGAGAGGGCAGACCTGCCTTTCAGAGGGCCCAGGTGCCAGACCAAGGGCAGAGAGTGGTACTGATTCCAGGAAGAGTCACTGGAATCACAGTCACCATGCCTGAGTCATTCAGAGGTCATTCGGAGGGCTGCTCCTTGAGGCCCTGCTGGGGACACCTTTGAAGGCCCCTGGTTGCACTGGGCTCTCCATCGTGCCTGTGCCCCCCACACACAGCTGGTCTGCAGAGCCATTCGCAGAAGCAGCCCCACAGACCCCACCCTTCTCTGCCCCCAGGGCTGGGGAGCCCTGTGCCTTCCTCGGCCTTGCCTGGGCACAGCAGTGGCGGTGGGGAGAGGTGCCGAGCACAGCCGGGTGCCCAGGAGCCAACATCTGCTCCTCTGCGGGAGCCCGGTGGCTGCAGGGAAGAGCGGGAGCTGGCAGAGGTGCCAGGACAAGAACAGCAGGGTGGCTGGGCGGCAGTGTCCCCACCCTGGGCAGCCCAGGGACGTGTCCTGAAACCAGAGCAAGGGACGCTCTGCTCCACTGGCAGGCCCGGGAGGGAGGGCAGCTCCAGGTCCATTTTATTCCATTTCAGAGAAGTGCGAGAACAAAGGGCGCACAGCTGTGCACCCGCCACACAGAAAGGACAATCACTAGCATTTTGTCCCGATTGTTTCAACTCTTTCCCTTTTTAATGCAAAATATAGAAACATTACAAATAATATTGAAGTCCTCTGTGTGCCCTGGGGAGGGGTGGGCAGTGTCCAGCGTGCGGGTTTCTTACTGTCTACCCCCAGTTCCAGGGAGGAGGGAGAGACCTCTGGAGCTCGCAGCGTGGTCAGAGGCTCCTCTCCATCACCCGGGGACGCTGTCATCCTGACAGCATGGACAGGTGGTGACTCCGTGGCCACATCAGAGCCAGGGACGCTGATCAGCTGCCCAGAGCCTGACACAGCCTTCCTGAACCCCTGCAGTGGAATCACGGCACTGCGGGATGGCCTGGGCCACACTGCCAGGCAGAAGAAGCCAGGTGACAGAGCATCCAGGGACCTTTTAATGAGAGGGAGAGTGGGCAGAGGGGCGCCGGGAGGGTGTTAGGTGGGCAGACCTGACACTGTTGATACCTGTGCAGGGACAACAGCCAGGGGGAGGCAGCAGTGGGGCCAAAGCCAGAGCATCAGTGTGAAGTCACGCCCTGCACCCCAAACTACCCAAGTGCCAGCACCAGCGGCACCCCACACCACCCCACAACACCCATCACTGTCTTGCAAGGTTGGTGGGCATGACAGTGCTGGCCCAAGGCTGGGAGTGACATCTGAGGAACACACTGGTCAGGAGCAGGTTCTGAAGCAAAGGCCACCCGTAGCCAGCATCAAGGACTGAGGCAGAATCAGGGCAGATTCTGCAAAGTAGCAGGATATAAAATCAACACCCATAGATCAACTGCATTCCTATACACCAATGATGAATCAGCTGAAAAGAAATTAGGGAAATATCCCATTCACAATAACCTCAAAAAATAAAATATTTGGGAACTAGTCTAATAAAAGAGGTGAAAGACCTCTACAATGAAAACTACAGAACACTAAAGAAAGAAATTGAAGACCTTAGAAGAAGGAAAGACCTCCCATGCTCTTGGATAGGTAGAATCAATATTGTCAAAATGGCCATACTACCCAAAGTGCTGTACAGATTTGATGCAATCTCTATTAAAATTCCAATGACATTCTTCATAGAAATAGAAAAAGCAGTTATGAAATTCATTCAGAAAAATAAGAAGTTTGCCAAAGCAATCCTCACTGAGAAAAGTGAAGCAGGAGGCATCACAATACCAGAACCTGAAATTATACCACAGAGCTATAGTAACAAAAACAGCATGATATTGGCACCAAAACAGACGTGAAGGCCAATGGAACAGAATAGAAGACACAGAGACAAACCCACATAAATACGGTTATCTCATACTAGACAAAGGGACCATAGACATACATTGGAGAAAAGACGGGCTCTTCAACAAATGGTGCTGGGAAAACTGGAAATCCAAATGCAGCAAAATGAAACTAAACCCCTATCTCTCACCCTGCACAAAACTCAACTCAAAGTGGACCGAGGACCTAGAGACCAAAGACCCTGTGCCTACTAGAAAAAAAAGGTAGACCCAACTCCCCACCATGACAGCTTAGGAACCAACTTCTGAGTTTGCTCTTGACACCAAGATCTGCTCATGCATGTTGAGTTCCTCTGAGCTGGGCTGGAAAAAGATGGTAAAGTGCTCACTACTGCCACCCGAGGAAGTTCAGGTATAGGTCAAACTCAATTGCACAGGCAGAGGGGATTGTGGGAAAGCTGGGGGCAAGAGTCAGCCTCTCCTGAGCCTGGTCGCTGGTGGAGACTCTTGGCAAGCTGCTTGTGTTAGGTAGGAAACCTGGGTGGGGGGATCAGGTCCCTCCCTGCTGTCTCAGACACAGATGAAACCATGGTTTTCAGACACTGGCTAAAAGATGCCAGGAGAGTGAAGTTTGCAAGCCAGACTCCCCTGGACTGCTCCTGCGTGGTTTCCAGGCCTCCTTCCAGATGGGAAACCCAAGCTGGGCCCTGCAGGGTGGGTGGTGTGCAGACTTGACAGCTCAGAGAGAGCAGCCACCTGTGATCCAAGGTGTAGGTCAAGCAGAAGAGAGAGCACTCAGAGACAAAGGGCTGCAGTGGTCTCTGCAGGGCTGTGCTCCAGTCTTCAGCTAAGCACTGATTGGTTACATGTATGAAGAATCACCAAGGCCATGGAAAGAGCAATCAGAAGGGAAGAGTTCAGAGGGGATTGAAAACAGTTCATCTCCCAATAGCCACACCAGGATGGTGTAGACCCAGAGGGCCATTGCCTCCACAGTGGATCAAATTAGCCCAGGCTGACCAGCTGACCTGAACCACCCTCCACGTTTAGAAGTAAGCCTTGAAAGTATCAATATGTCTCTAAGTAATTTAAATGCACCATAAAACAAAGCCAAAAAGAAAATTTTTTAAAGGAATAAGAAAAAACTCCACACCTAGTGAAATAAAATTGCAATGCCTGGCTTCCAATAAAAAAATCCACAGGAATGTAAAGGGCAAAATGAGACCTATAATAAAAAAAAAATCAATAGAAACAGGTCCATAAATGACCAGATAATGAAATGAGTTAAATGGATGGTAAAATAAGCACCTATGTTTAAGACGATAAAGGAAATCATGACTGTGAAGAAGAAACAAATAGACTATATTTCCAACAATTCATATTGAACTTCCAGAGTTAAAAATAGAATTGTGAGGTGGAAAATACACTAGATGAAAATAATAGTAAATTAAACATTGCAAAATGAAAGAAAAGATTAGTGAACATAACTCCCAACTATCCAAAATGGGAGTTACAACTATCCAAAATGAAATGCAAAGAGGAAAATTACCATATAAAAAGAGAAGGATTGCATTGTTAGACAATATCAAGTGGTTTAATCCATGTATAATTGTTTCCCCTGGAGTAGGGGAAGGAAGGAGGCAAAACAGGAAAAAAAAAAATTGAAGAAATAATGACCAAAATTTTTCCACATTTGATGAAAGTTATAAATCTACAGATCCAAGGATCTCAATGAGCCCTAAGCAGAAAAAGACTAAAACAAGAAGAAAAACACATCAAGTTTCATCATAGTCACATTGCTGAAAGCCCATAAAAATCAAAGTAAAGAGATACATTGTACAGAGAGAAACAAAGAATGTTAGCTTTTTTTTTCTGTTTTTTTTTAAATATTTTTTTTAGTTGTAGATGGGCACAGTATCTTTATTTATTTTTATGTGGTGCTGAGGATCGAACCCAGTGCCTCACACATGCGAGGCAAGCACTCTACCACTGAGCCACAACCTCAGCCCCAAGAATGTCAGCTTTTGACTGAAATTGAGTTGGTTTGGATTTGGCGTCCCCCAGGACCTCATGGATTGGAATTGAATCCTCACTGTGAGGTGTTGAGAGGGTTGGAACCCCATCCAGTTATGGTATTTAGAGGCAGAACCTTTGGGAGGTGGCCAGGATTGCAGTCCACAAGGTGGAGGTCCCCACAATTAAACCCTGGTGGATCTGTAAGAAGAGGGAGCGAGACCAGGAGGGACATGTGCCTACTCCATCTCTCTCTATGCACTGCCCTGTGCCACCTCCAGACTCTGCCAGCAGGAAGGCCACCTCCAGGTGCGGCCTCCAGACCTTGCCCCTCTAGAACCATGAGCCAAAATCAACTTCTTTTCTTCATAACTCACCCAGCCTGTGGTACTGTGTTATTAGCAACAGAAAACAGACTGAGAAACTATCTACACCAAAATAAAAGGGAGAAACATCTTCATTGAAAGGGAAAAGAACATCCTGCAAAAATTCAACACCCTGTGAAAATACCTTTTGCTCATGGAGATGAACAAAGATCTCTTCAGACTTCAAAATCTGAGGAGTTCGTCACAAGCAGAACAGCTTGAAATGTTAAAGGGAGACCTTTTGCAGAATGAAAATAAAAGCAGAAGGAATCTGAATGTACACACAGAAATGAAGAGCACCAGGAATGGCTGCAATGTGGGTAAATAGAACAGGCTTTTTTGCCCCTTTCTTTTAAAAATTCTCTTTGTAACATAGTGAACTCTTGAAGGCAAAAATAACAATGTATCGTGGGCTTACAACATACTTAGAAATAAAATTTTGACCAGAGTCCAAGAGGGGGGAATGGAAGTATGCTGAGGAAAGGTTCTTACATTATTCATGAAGAATACATTATCTGAAGGTAGAGTGTGATAAATTAAAGATCTAAATGATAAGTCCTAAACTCAATCACTAAACAACCATGAAAGCATGCGTGTACACACACACACACAAACACACACACACAAAGTCCAGATGACGAGCCAATACAGGGAAGGTCAAATGGAATCATCAATATTACTCAATTAAATTTAAAAAATAAGGAAGGAAAAGAAAACTAAAATCAGATGTACCAAATAGATAATAAGCATTAAGATAATGACTTTGAACTCAATCATACTAATAATTGTCAAAAATATAAATTGTCAAACTTTACTAATTATGAAACAGAGATGAACAGAACAGATTTAAAGGCAGGACTTAATTATCTACTATCCAGAAGAATCCCACTGTATATTTATGAAGCCCACTATAAGTGTAAAGCACTTACACTTATGATGGGTAATCAGTAAACAATGTGGAAAAAGATTCATTGCATAATACTGACCACAAGAAAGCTGGAGTGGCTTTACTAATGTCAGACAGGGCAGATTTAAGAGAAAAGACTAGCCAGGTGCGATAGCGCATGCCTGTAATCCCCAGTGGCTCGGGAGGCTGAGGCAGGAGGATCATTAGTTCAAAGCCAGCCTCAGCAATGGTAAGGTGCTAAGCAATTCAGTGAGACCCTGTCTCTAAATAAAATACAAAATAGGGCTGGGGATGTGGTTCAGTGTTTGAGAGCCCCTGAGTTTAATCTCTGGTACCAAAAAAAGAGAGAGAGAAAAGACTATTACCAGTAAGAAAGAGGAGGGTTCATAATGATAAAGAACCAATTCTTCAAGATTTGACAAGTCTTGAATATTTATATACCTAATAACAGAGCTTCAAAATACATGACTCAAAACACAGTACAATGACAGAGAAGTGGACAAATCTGCCATTTTAGTTGGAAATTTCAACTCTACTATCTCAATAACTGATAACAGCATACTGAAAATCAGAAAGACATAGAATATCGAAACATTATCAATGAGCTTGACATTTATAGAACACTCCACCCAATAACAGCAGAATTCACATTCATCTTAAATGAAACACAAAACATTTACCAAGATAAAATATGCTTGGGTAATCAACAAGTCTCAACAAATTTACATAACTGAAATCTTATCAATTTTGTTCTCTGATATCAATGGAACTAAGTTAGAAATCAATGAACAAAGATGCCTAGAAAAATCACAAAATTTGGGATACTAAACAACACACCCCTAAATAATCCTAAATAAGGTTCAAGAATAAATCACAATGGAAACTAGAATGTGTTTTCAAGAATAAATCACAATGGAAACTAGAGTGTGTTTTCTTTGAAGACAGGGAAAGTATAGCATATAAAAATGCAGCCAAAGCAATGATTTGAGGGAAATTCATAGCACTAGCAATGCTTTTATTATAAAGAAGAGAGATTACTTACCACAAAACTAGGAAAAAATAAAAGATCCAAAATAAGCATGGAAAAAGGAAAATTATAAAGAGCAGGAATCAGTGAAATGGACAACTTCAACCAATACAAAAATCAGTGAATCCAAAGGTGATTCTATAAGAAGTCAATAAAATTGATTAACTTCTAGTCATGCTGTTCAGAAGAAAAAGAAAGAAAATGCGTATTACCAATATTTGGGAGTATAGATGGTACAGCATGGGTCCTACCAACATTTAAAGAGTAACAAATAAGTATTTTGAACAACTTTATGCCAACAAATTTTGGTGAATTTGGAAAAAATTGTATGAAGGATATAAATATCCACTAGAGCTCTCTCAAGAATAAATAAACTCCAAGCCAGGCATGGTGGTGCAAGCCTGTAATCTCAGCACTTAGGGAGGCTGAGACAGAAGAATCCCGAGTTCAAAGCCAGCCTCAGCAATGGCGAGGCACTGAGCAACTCAGTGAGACCCTGTCTCTACATAAAACACAAAATAGGGCTGGGGATGTGGCTCAGTGGTCGAGTACCCCTGAGTTCAATCCCCAGTACCAAAAAAATAATAATAAACTCCAAAGAGCTCACCTCAAACACATTAAAGAAATTACATTTGTAGTTTTGAAACAAAGCAAACTCCAGGCCCAGATGGCATTTCTGGTAAATTCCACCAAACACTTCATGAAAAAATAGAAACCATTCTATAGAAACTCTTCCAAAAAAAATAGAGGAGAAGGAAGTTTGCAAGTCAAAACCTTAAGAAGGCCAAAACTAGACAGCAGCATTACAGGAGAAGGCCACTATTCCTCATGAGCACATTCACAACAAAAAATGTCACAACATATTTATATATTGAATCCAACAAAACAGACAAAGAATAATATCACATCAAAGTGGGGCTGATTCCAGCAAAGTTGGCTTAACACTAGAAAATTGATCTGTGTGATTCAGTATGTTTATAGACTAAGAAGAAACATGGATGTGATCTTCTTCATAGGTGCAAACAATTTTTTTTCACACTTTGACTTCCATTCCCCATAAAGGCTTGATGAAGTGGGAAGGCAAAGGAATTTTCCATTGCGGTCGTGTTGGAGGCCGAGTCCTTTAAGAGGTGGTCACATCATAATGGTTAACTCACAGGAGCGAGCCTCACTCTTGCAAGACCGGGTGGTCGCTGGAGGAACAGCTTCTTGTCAAGGAAGCCTGACCTCATATTTTGTCTGCTCCACATTCATCTGTTCACCTTTCCATTTACACCATGAGCTGAAGCTGCACAAAGTCCTCACCAGCCCCAGGCTCTTGAACTTCCCCACCTCCAGGACCATGAGCCAAAATAAACTTCTTTCCATATAAATTACCCAGACTCCAGTATTTTCTTACATCAACAGAAAGCAGTCTAAAACAGTCATCTATGTAAACATTTCTAAGAAATTAATTTTAAAAATCTCCTAGAACTAATAGTGAGAATAGCAATATTGTAGGATACAAAGTCCAATGATTTCTGCACTAGCAACAATGTAGGAAAGATGTCTCAGCACAAAAAACAAAAACTATCAAAAAATTGATAAAATGGACTTTATCAAAATAAAAACTTTTCTCCTTGAAAGATGCTTCTAACAAAACTAAAAAGCAAAAGACTGAGAGAGAATATTTGTAAAATATATATCTGACAAAGAATTTGTGTCCAGAATATATAAAGAGCATTACAACTGAATAACAATAACACAAAGAATCCAATTTAAAAATGGCCAAGATTTGAACAGAAACTTCACTAGATTCTTCACATCATTGGTCATTAGGAAAATGAGAATTAAAACCACACAGCTAAAAGTTACAAAGACTGACTGTGCCAAATGTTGATGGGCATATGGAGCAACTGGATCCCTTATACTCCGTGAGTGGCTCGGTCACTTGAAAAACAGTCTGGTTGCCTCATAACACCTTCCATACAATCTGGTCATTGCACTCCAAGATATTTTCCTGAGAGAAATTAAGGGAAATAGGTGTGCATGCAAAGTCTTGTACACAATGTTATAGAGCAGCTCTTTTTATAATAGCTGGAAACTGGGGAAACCCAACTGCCAATTGGTAGGGGAACGGACAAGGGATAGCATATTTGTGTAGTGGAATATTACTCAACAATGAAAATGACAAGCTAACGATACAAACAACATGAGTGAATCTGTTATATGACATGAGCATATCATTATGCTCAGTGGAAGAAGCCAGAGCTTACCCCAAAAAACAGCAGCCACGGTATGACTTTACCTGTATAAAACTCTGGAACATGCAAATCAGCCTACAATGATGGAAGCAGATCTGCATTGCCTAAAGGGTTGGGGAGGGGGGACGTTCAGCAAGAATACCAGGAAACGTCTGCACTGGAAGATGTTCGTTGTCTTGATTGTGATGATGGCTTCACAGTGAACACGTATGTCAAAACCTATCAAGTGACATGCCGTAAATATGAGTTGTTTACTGTAAATCCATTATGCCTCAATAAATCTGTTTTTCAAAAAGACACCCGGTAAAAAGGCTTCTTCTTGACGGCTTCTTCCATGCAATTCACCAGGACTTAGCCACCTGGCCACACCTGGCTGCAAGCACCATGGGGAAATGCCGCCCGTCTCTGGCTGGCATGGGACCTCTGCCCAGAGAACAGAGGTCCCTTTAGTGACACCAAATCCCCAAATTCAGGCTGCACAGGCAGCCTCGGGACAAACGCTCCCAGGTGCTGAGCTCCAAGGGCAGGGGGAGCTGACCAGAGTCTGGGGAGCCGGGCAGTTGCAGACGGGCTCTGCAGGCTGTGGCGTCTCCGCGTGCGGCTCTGGAGTCTTTCATGATTGTTGCTATTGGGCAATGGGGCCGAAGAACCTCTCCTTCAGAACCTCAGGCTTTATTATTATTATTTTAATAGGGTTGACACAAGTGACCCCGTTTTGATTCTGACAACTTTCACAATGCCATCTCACAGATGAGAAAACCCAGGCTGGGGACAATGGTCCCTCCCAGGGAAGGATGTGGCCAGCTGGGCTTAGAATAAAGACCTGGTGAAGACCCATGACCTCCACAGCTAGGGCACTGTCTGCCTCCACAGGTGCTTACTTGGTGCTTACTTGGTCAGAGAGAGGCTGGATAAGGGCCCCAGGGTGGACCACATGCCCAGATGGTCCTGAAGCTCCCCACAGAGCTGGTTCTGGGATGGAGCATAGTCCAGGACCAGGCCCAGAAAGGGCAGCCCACCCCCAATAGAGCCAGCCAGCCCCTCGGGAATGTCCTCAGGTCCTGGCAGAACCTCACAACAGGCCATCTTCAGAAACTCCATCCTGACCCCCTCGGCTGAAGTGCCAAACCCCGTCCCCCGCTTGGTTTCCGCTGGTGCTGGCACCCTTCCTACCTCCAGCAGAACCTTTGGCCTTGAACCGTCAACAGTCCACCTTTATTCTGATCCCAAGATGACCAACTCATCCTGGTTTGCCCAGGGCTGTCCCATTTTAAAATAGAAAGTCCTACGTCCAGGAACCTGGGCACACTGGGCAGTGGTCACCCGGCCAGCCTGCCTGGATCTCTGACCCTGTAAGCCCTGGGCAGCATGCTGGGCTCCCAGGCCTCAGTTTCCTACACCCCATGACATCCTGCAGGGGGTATCTGGTTGTGCCCTGCCAAATCTGTTCCTTCCAAGGGACCCCCTCCACCACTTCACCTCCGAACCCTCCCTTGCTGGTCCTGCTTGTGGACACAGAGGCCACTGGTGGTAGAGAAAGAGCCTGAACATGTGGCAGACTGATCTCAGCTCCCGTCCGAGCCTCTGCTCCCTGCGGCCTGTCTGGGGCCACCAGATGCACCACAGCGTGCCCAGGGGGTTCCAGGTGGAGCCTGGCAGCAGGTGTCCCACCACCCTTCCTTTGGGGCCCCTGCTTCTGATGTGTGAAGCCCAAGGTGCATCTGCCATCCTGACTTGGGGGTTGCTAATGCAGAGCCTGCTGAAAGATGAGCAGGAGCCGGAAAAACTCCCCCACCACGGCAGGGTCCCGAGAACCTGGTGGGGAGCACTGGTCAGCCAGCCCAGGCAGGATGTCCTGCCTCTCGCCCTCCTGTCCCCCTGGAGCAGGACGTCCCTACCCCCTCATGACTTTGAAGCTGGCTGCGGCCACTGTTCCATAAGCTGACCATCTAGATTTCTTGCAGGCACATGAACTAGCTGGAACATAGAGGAATCGGTAGAAATAATTTTCCTGCCCAGTGGAGTGAGGAAAATTGGTGGCCGCCTCTGCGCCCTGTTCTCAACAAGGGCAGGCTGCTCATGTCCCAGCAGCCACAGCCCTGAGCCACCACGCACCCCCCGCCACGAGGAGCTCTGTCCCTGGCACAGAGGGATACTCCCAACATTGGGGGTCTCCCAGCTATTTGACCCCAGCCCAAGACGGCAACCTCTTGCTGTTCGTGGCCTCATCCCCCCACCGCAGTGAATATTTCCAGAACAGTCATGCGAGAAGGCACATGGCGCAGGAAACGAGACGGCCGGGCTGAGGAAGACAGCGTCTTGCACGGGGCCATTGTGGGCAGACAGGACCACAGCTGAAGTTTCCTGGGGCCTAGGCCAGAGGCTGGCCAGTGGCCACATGGACATCTGGGGGACTTCAGGTCATCCGTGTCTGGACTGGCTGTCCTGGGTGAGAACTAAAGGGGACATGGGCACACCCACAAGGGGCCATCTGGCTGGGAGAAGCATACTTAGGGACACTAGAAGATGGAATGGCAAAATCGGGTGTCTCCATAGGGACAGGACACCGGAGTGCAGATGGGGAGGCCGTGAAGGTCTTGCCCCTGACCGCATGCCGGTCACTCCAGGGGCCCAGAATCTCAAGCCTCTTTTTCTCATGTTACTTCCTTTTTGAGAAGGAAAAACAGGCTGAGTGTACAGGCCAATGGGCCAGTGGGGGGCGGAGGTCAGTCTGGAAGGGGCATGGAAGGGCAGAGGAAGGACAGCGGCAAGAATATGGCAGACCCAGCGGGCCTGCATGGGCTCCCTCGGGGCCACTGCAGGGTCCTGAGCAGGAAAGGCATAGGATCAGAATGGTATTGGGACATGAGGAAGGTTTCAGGCAGGAGCCTGCAGGGTCCCTGGAGATGGGAAAGTATGGGGGCCACTCAGCTGGAGGCACCCTCCCTTGCACTCTGGGCCCAGCACACCTACTCAGTGTGGCCTCCGTCGTCAACCCTGACCACTCAGGGCAGCGCAGGCAACCACGGGCAGCAGTGACGTTCAGCCTCCAGGCAGCCCGGCCCGTGGCCATCCCTGACCCCAGACCCTGCCTCTTGGCGCATATACAACAGCTCAACCTCATCTCCCTGCCCCAGTGCCCAGCCCCCTGCAGGATCCTGGCAACCAGCCTGGCAAGACTTCCAGGACCTGGAGTCATGCCCAGAGGTGCAGGCTGCACAGCTGCCATCTGGGTGCGAGCTCACCTGTGTGCACGTGTGGGGAGGGAGGTGGAAGGGCAGGTGGGAGAAAACACAGAACGCACTGTATCCACCCCAGAGGACAGGCCACGTCCCTGTGTCCTCTGGCCTCGAGCCCTTGCACGGTGCAGCCTGCCTAGCCCCTCAGCACTCTGGGGGTGAGCCCTCTGGCTTTCCCATGGTCACTTGAGCATGGATTCATCTGTGCCCTAACTTTGGTGGCCTTAGCTCTGGACATTGGGCCTGTGGGTTTGGGGAGACCCTGGGAACCATGGCTGGAGGCCCACAGTATGGCCAAGAAGGGAAGCTCAGGAGTGGCATCCTCTGAGGACAGAACCAAGCTCAGGCATGCAGAGAACTGCAGCCAGAGCTCAGGGCGGGCTTCCTAGAGGAGGCTCCTGAGCGGAGGCCCTGGAGGCCTCGCTGGAATACAAGAAGTGAGAGAGCAAGGAAGCCACCCCACACAGAGGAGCATGTGCAAACAAGTGTCCCGGGCTCCTTCGGGTGGCTGTGCCCTGCAGCTCAGCAAAGACCCGGCCTCTTGCATAGCATGCCCGGGTGAGGCCTAGGGGTCCAGACATTGGGCTAATGTGTGTCCTGCAGAAGGGACCAGGAGAAATGGCCAGGAGCAGATGAGGGGTGCAGATGCTTAACAATGACCTGGAACACCACTCTGCCCTGAGAGGGGCTGGGGCTCAGCCCTATTCCTGTGGGGGATCCGAGGATGAACTGTAGCCTTGAGAGACAGGGGTGGGGGTAGCAGCCAGAGTGTCAACAGAAGGGACAAAGGCCTGCTTATACAGCCCCAGCACAGGGTCCCTGAGCCCTGCCACTGTCATCCTCCCACCCCCTCACACCTCCAGGAAGCCTCCTGGGATGCCACCGTACTGCAGCTGCAGTGGTGGCCACAGAGGCGTTTCTGGACCTGCCCATCTTGCAAGGGTCTTCAGGTAGCACCCCAGAGCCTTCTCCACCTGTGGGAGGCAAGACCAGGACAGGGCGACTGCTCAGCCAGGTTGACCAAGGTGTTCAAATCTGGGTTGTCCACTACTTGCTAAGTGACCTTTAGAAGAGACTTTGCCTCTTGGAGCCTCAGTTTCACCATCTACAAAAGGCAGCCAGTGCCACCCTCCTCACAGGCTCTTACAGGAACTAAGAGACCCTCTGCCAGTGCCCCCTTGGTCCCTTCCTTCCCATCATCAGTGGGATGAAGGTGTGGGCTTGGCAGAGGCTTGAAGGGTGGGGAAGGGAGGCAGGCACAGCATGAGGGGAAGGCCCCCGGGGCCTTCCCAGGAGGCCCCTGCTCAAGTGTGCAAGCTGCCTGAGCAGAAGCAGGAGCTGTCCCCACTCGCCAGCCCCTCCCCGCCTCCCCAGCCATCTGCAGCGTTGGCAGAGGAGCCAGGGCGGGCTCAGAACACTCCGGCACCATCTGAGCAGGGCCAATTTCTGGGAAGGGCTACAGCCCAGGAGAAGGAAATGTGGGCAGAGCCCCACCCCCATGGACACTGCCCCATATCTCTCACCCATGTTTGTCCCTGGGGGTCTGGGGAGGGAAGGGACATTGGAGCCGGCAGGGAGGGCCACCACTGTCTCTAGTGGGCTACCTCCACCTCTGCACATAACCTGACTGGTGGCAGGAACTGAGAGGTCAGGGTGGTGGCCATGGAGCCTGCTCCCATCCATGATGAGCAACTAAGCCTCCCAGAGCAAAGAGACCAGTCCACGGTGTGTCAGGGACTGGGCCTGGATGAAACTTTGCACCCCCAGAAGTGGGGGGGGGACGCACCGAGCCACGGCGCCCCAGTGGTCCTGACTGTGGACCCACACACCTGGAAGCAGGAGGGTATCCTGACTGCTCCCCTAGCCCTGGAACGTGGAAACCTCCCCTTCTGCATGTTACCCAATAACGTCCCTGGGATCTGTGGGGGAGGAGAGAGGAGACTTTGCCTGACACTAAATGGCTCCAGCTGGCTGCGGTTCTTTTCTCTCTCCTTGCTCTCAGGCGGCGGCCCTTCTCGGCACTATCACTCTGCCTGAATGCAGCAGCCTACTCCCTAATTAACTGAGAGTAGAAGCTGCGAAGTACACAACATACAAAGTAGGAGATGGATGACAGTGACGGTCACACAGCAGCGCGAATGTACTCAAAGCCACCCAACTGTACACTTCAAAATGGTAAATATTGCGTTAGGCATATTTTACCACAATAAAAAATTTTAAAGGTAAACTTATTGGAAGCAACTTTTAATCTGCCATTTGCTTAGAAAGGACAAAAACGTGTAACTATGAGTCCATAGGTCCCAGGGGAGGACGTGCATAAAGGGCATTTGCTTTGTGACCTCTCTTTCCACTAGCCAGGATCCTTTCTGGATCCCCTGTGCTTTGCCCTGGGTTCATTTACTGGCCACCTCTGGTCTGGCCAGGTTGGAAGACTTTTCCAGCGGCCTCCAGGGGACTCCCTTGCCCCCAGGACTCACACTAGTCCCTGGGGAGGATCCAGCCTGGCTTGGGCCATCAGAATTGCCAGGCCCCAATGCTTTCGGGAAGAAAGAGGCCGCGCCTGAGCTCCTCTTGTGCTCTACTGGGGGCAGGCAGGGGTACTCCAGTTGCTCACCCTTAGCAGCAGTGACCCTCCTGAGGTCATATTCCCTTTTTGGGTACTCCCTGGGAATAAGAAAGCCCCTCCCCCATCACGTGGCTCCCCCGGCCCAAGCTGGGAAGGAGGGTAGAGCAGGTGCTCAGTGATGGAGACAGCGAGACTGCGGGCAGGGGCATTTCCAAGTAGTAAAAATGATAAATGCCCAGAGAGGGGCAGCTGGGCAGCCACACCCTAGGAGCTCAGTTTTCTCCCCTGAACTGTGCGCTGCCTGAGGGCAGGGACTTGGTTCCTTCGCTGCTGGGTGTCCAGGGCCTGGAGCGGGGCTGGCTGGCACACAGTAGGCGTCTCATAAACGTTGGGGAACTGGATGAGCCTCAGGTCAGTGCTGAGGTTCGCGGCCTTGGGGACCAGTGGCTCTTCCACTCGCACTCGCCCGTGCGCTGGTGCCCTGCACGCGGCGCTCCTCCATTCACGGCCTGTCATTCATGCACCGGCTTCATTCATTCCTGCCGGCCGCCATTCCTGCCCCCACTCGGCGCCGCGCGGCTCCGCGCTGCCCCGTCCGCCCCGCGCCCGCCACGTGCGCCCGGCCGGTGGCCGCGCGGGGAACCGCCGGAGCAGGCGCGGCTGCGCGGGGCCGGGGCTGGCGGGGAGCCGGGCCGGGGGCGGGGGGCGGGCGCTCCCTGCGGGAAGCCGCGCGGGGTGGGGAGCCCCGGCCGCGCCGCTCCCGGCGCTCGGCCTCCGAGGGGAGGGGGCGGCGGCACCGGGCGCGGCGGCGGCGGCGGCGAGCAGCGCGGTGGGCCCGGGGCCATGTGGACGGGCAGCCGCCGGCCGGGCCGGCTGCGCCGGGCGGTGAGTACCTGCGCGCGCGAGCGAGGGCAGGGCGCGGGCGGGGCGGGCGCACCCACGGCCCCGCGGGCCCCGCGCCCCGGCCGCTCGGCCAGGCGCCTCCCCTCCCCCCGCGGCGCCGCGCGGCCCCGGAGCCCCACTCTGCGCCGGGCAGCACGCTCGGCCCGCGCGCCGCCCTGCCCCCCGCGCGGCCGGCCGGAGTGCCCGGGTCCGGGGCGCGCTCCTGGCCCCGGCGCGCGCGCCCCTGCGGCGGGAGGAGGGGCGGGACGCGAGCCCGGCGAGGCCTGAGGGCGTGGGAGCCGCGGCTGTCCTGGCCGAGTGGCTAGGGTGCGGGCCGGCCACCCCGCCCTGAGTCTGGGGGCAGAGCCGGACCCCGCCGGGGAGGAGGCCGGTGAAAGGCCGACAGCCGGAAAGAGGCTGGCCCCGGGCTGGCTCCGCGAGCGCTCGCAGTGCGTGGGCACGCAAAGCCTCGGGCACCCTCCATCTCGCTCGGCGCCTGCAGGGCCGGTGCTACCATTCGCCCATTTGCAGGCGAGGAAACTGAGGCTGGGCAGGGGAGGGGCTTGCCCCGGGCCTCTCCGCCGGAGCTGTCATGCTCCCGGAGCCCCAGCACGTTGGCTGGGAATTTCTGCCCCAGCATTTCCGCTTCCTGCCTGATTGAGAGGTGTTTCCTTCCTTGTCTGTGCCCCACCCCATCCCCAGTGAGGTTCCTTGGGGGCAGGAGCCGCGTGGACAACATCCCGGAATCTCCTGAGTGTCAGGATGGGACCAGAGTAGGCACTTGCAGCAGGGGCTTCTGGACAAGGTGTGTTGCCAGTGGGCAGCAAGATTGGCCCACCAGTGTGGCCCATGGGGCATGTGTCTCCCTGGGCCTGGCTCCTCTTGAACCCCCAACACACTGGACCACGGGAAGGTCCCTTCCCTCCTCCTCCGGGGCCAGTTCCTCCCATTCGCCAAGGCAGCACAAGCCCCTGCCACTCCCAGGGCCAGGCTCCAAGGAGGACTGTGGGAGAGAGCTCCTTACACATTGTGGTACACTGTGGTGTGATTGCCCGGCCGGCAGGGGCAAGTGGCCTTTGGGGGTGGCTCCGCCTGGCATCTGTGATGCTCTGGGCGGGAGGTGGCGGCAAGGGCCCTGGCAGCCTCCCGCAAACCCTCAATTTTCCTCGCTCTCACTATAATCAGGGCGTCACTGAGAAGCAAGCACAGTGGCAGATGCGGCTGCGGGCTCCTGGCGAGGGGTGGCTGCGCTGTGGCAGAGGACCCTCCCAGGTTATTGTTTCATATTTATAGATTCCTGTGGCCCTCATTCCACTCAGGCGTCAAAACCTGGAACTGTTGGCACCTGGGCAGAGGAGTGTGAGGCAGGGCTACCTGGAGCCTCAGTGTGTAGACAGATCTTTCCATGTGCTCGTCCTGGACTGGGACACTTTCCAGACCCAGGAGAGGAAGCCAGTATGAGGCAGTTGGGATGATGAGCATCTATTTAAAGACCTTTGGACACAGGGTCTGGCCTATGGTAGCTGCCATTTATTGAACATCTACTATGCACTGGGCGGCATTTTGAAGCATTATCCCTGTTCCTGTAGGCAGTTAATCGGGTTGCAGAATGAATGGGTTGATGAATGATTTGCCTGAATGAAAGCCAGGCATCCAGGGCTTTCCCCAGATCCCAGGAAGTGAGACTCTTGGGCTGAGTAGGAGCTGAGCAGGTGGGGGTGGAGGCAGAGGTAGGGTAGAGGAACATGGCCCCCAGACTTGCAGTGTAGGGATGAGAAGGCGTAACTCCGAGGACCAGAAGAGGGTCAGTCTTGCAGAGTGGGCAAGTCCAGGGCATGGCTATGGGGGTGGGGAGAGGTAGCTCCTCCCTTCCAAGGAGGTAAGGAGCTCTGGGACAAATCCCAGGTGACCACACGTCTCCCTGTGCTGCCTCCCTGTCCTGCCCCAGAGCTAGTCCTGACCCTGGTGGAGAGACTCAGGTGGAGTTCTGGGGTCCTGGGTACCAGTTCCTCCTCTGCTGATGATTTGCTCTGTGACCTTGGGCAAGGCCCAATATCAGAGGCTGAGCGCTTTTTGTTTTCAGGGGAGTGACAGAGCAGGCCCCAGAGGGCAGCTTGAAGAGAGAGAATGGGCCAGTTCAGTGGCCTGGAGGACTTCCCATCAGACCTGAGTGCCTGGGGAAAACTGACTTAGAACCCCAGCCATGTGCTGGAGGAGCTGCTGGGAGCTCCGGCAGAGAAGCAGTGCAGAACACACGGAAGGGCCTGCGTGGCGTGTGGGTGAGGAGTGGGTGGGATGCGTAGCAGGACAGACCAGCGGGCAGATAGAAAGCTGGAGAGGTGGGTGAGTGGGAGGGGAGCTGC
The DNA here is from genome assembly GCA_028644305.1 of Xerus rutilus. NCBI lineage: Eukaryota > Metazoa > Chordata > Mammalia > Rodentia > Sciuridae > Xerus > Xerus rutilus. The sequence continues at coordinate 4,392,556 of CM053401.1, forward strand.
ATGGACGAAAGTGGCGGAACAGGGATGGCTGGGTGGATAGACGGCGGAGGTGAGGTAGATGCGGGACCGGATGTGTGGAAGAGACATCAGTGGAGATACGGGAATGGAAAGAGGATGGCTTCCTGGTGCTGGCAAGACAGATGAGTGGATGGAAGAACCTAAGAGTGGGTAGATGGCTGCAGAGATGTCGACGGATAGATGGCTGGATGCGGGAAGGCATGGGTGGACAGGAGTACACGTCGGGGTGGAGGGATGGAGGCGTGGAGGATGAATGGACAGCTGACGGGTGCAGTCAGCGAGTGAGCTTGGGTAGGTGGATGGATCTCGAATACAGGTCTATAGAATCCTAGAAATAGGGACGGATGGGAGGATGGACGGATACAGGAAGGGATATGGGTAGGTGAGCAAGTGTACATGGGTAGATGTGTGACTGCAGGCGTGGAGGGTGATCGGTGCTCAAATGGACACACTGAGTGGATACAGTGACGGGGACATGCAGAGGAATGGGCAGCTGGTCAGAGGCAGGTGAGCTGTGGCAGATGCAGGCCTGGAGGGATACTGTGACCACGAAGTAGAGGAACCGGTACAGGGACGGGCGGGCGGAGCCTCTGCCGGCTGCTGGGTTTCCCCGACGCCAGTGTCTTGCTCAGAACTTGAGCCCTCAGTACCTGAGTTCTGGCCAGCTGTAGGGAGGCTGCAGGGCTGGGGAGGGGCTCAGCCACTTGGTCCCAATGCGGATGTTTGAGAGAAGAACCAACCCAAACTAAGGGCCGTTCAGCCTCTCCAGCTGTGTGTCGCCCTGGAGGACTCGCTCGGGGGATGAAGACATGGCAACGTGGCCTCTAAATACAAGCAGCAGCCTGTCCAAGGAGCCCCCTGGAAGGGCTGGTGCTGGGCCCGGTTCCAGGTGCAGAGGGGCGGAGGCAGCCAGGAGCCACAGCTGTCCTCAGGGAGTCTCACGCCAGCAGGGAATGCCCAGAGGCAGCAGGCAGGGTGGCCAAGTGTCATAGGAGAGGACAGGCGGAGCCTGCGAGCTGCTGCTGACCTGGGTTTCCCCACAGGCCTCAGAGCCCAAGGCCTTCCTCTGTGAAACGCAGTGGCAGCTCCCAGCTGGGAGGTGGACAGGACAGTGGGGGGTGGCACTTAGCACTCTCCACGGTGGTTCTGTGCACTGCCCACCTATAGGGTCACGCCACTGTCCTGGCTCCTGGCCCTGCATCTCCAGCCCCCAGAGCAGCAGGACCTCCGGTCGGTCCTCTGCCTCTTCGCAGGGCAACGGGGTGGGGCCCAGTGAGGCCCTGGCTCCTGGAGAGGAATGGGTGTGAGTCCATCACTTTTGGCTGCCCTCATGGGCCTGTGGCAATGACCTCCAACAAGTCTCCTCCCCTGTCCTTTTAGCACTGAGCACAGCAGGGGATGGCACACATGCATGCCCATCTTGGAGGGTGGCACTGGGGAAGGGCGCAGGAAGGAGGGCTGACTCAGATGAGCAAGAGGCTAGGCTGCCATGGCAGAGCTGGGGAGCACCTTTCAGGAGAGGGGACCCAGGCAGCTGAGAAGAGCAGGCCCAGGCCCTGAGCCCGCAACAGCTGCGAGCATCCTGCAGGGCCTCGCACCCGGTGGCTGGAGCCGGCAGGTTGCTATGACAAGGGAAACTTGCCCAGTGCACCCAAAACTCTGGGAGAGGCTCAGGGAACCAGCTCGCTAGGACCTCCCAAAGCGCTCCTGGGACCACACAAGTCTATGCCGTGGACCAGTTAGAGCCCGCCGGCCGTGGGCCCTGAAGCCCTACTGGGTTCCAAGCTCTGTGCCCACTCCACCCCTGCCACTGCCCCGCTAGGTACTGCCCATTCCTTCTCGGCAGATGGGGTCACATGACTTGCCCCAGGGCCTGTTGGGGGTATTGGAAAGGGGATTTGAACTTGGATCTGCCAGCCATGGAGTTTTTCCCACTGATAGTGGGGCATGGTCTGGATGGCTGCTGCTGGGAGGGGGCTTTCCAGATGTTAAGGGGTGACTGTCAAGGCAGCGCAGATGGGGGAGGACACTGTGGCCTTCCCAAGAACCTGAGATCCCTCCCCATGTCCTCATCCAGTGTCCAGTCCAGAGTAGACACACACCAGTTCTAGGATGTTTGTGAACTAACAGCCTGAATCTGTCCATCACTCCATCCATCCATTCAGCCAGCCAGCCAGTCAAGAACTATTTACTGAGCACCTATTACACCCTAGTCTCTATGCAGAGAGCTGGCATACAGAGGAGATCACATTCTGGTGGGGACACAGATGCTGAACAAATGACTGCCAATTGGCCATGGTGTGAGATAGGTAAGGTTTATAAGGGGCTGTTGCAGGGCTACCTGACCTAATCTGGGCACAGACAGGAGCAGGCTGTTGGATTGGGGTTCTGGCCGGAGCTAGATGAGGAGGGGGAAGGGGGAAAGAATAGGCATGCTGCCGGTGGGGGAACAGCAAGTACGAAGGTCCCGGGGCCACGCCGAGCTCAGTGCATTCAGTAACTGGACGGAAGTTCCTTGGGGGTTGCAGCAGCACGTGGACACAGGGTAGCAGAGGAGACATGGGGCCTTGCCGGGTGTGACCGTGTGTCGTTGTCCAATTATCTGCCTGTGATTCAAAGGCTGTGTTGACCATGCGTGTGGGTGGACTGAGCTGGATCAGCAGCCAGGGACCCTGGGTGGGGTGATCGCAGGTGTCCAGGTGAGATGTTGTGGCATCCGGGACCAGCAAGGTGACAATGGAGAAGGTTGGAAGTGTTCAGGTCTGAGCGAGGCTGAAGCACCAGGGCCTGGTAGTCCAGGTGGGGTCAGAGAAGGGGCAGGGAAAGGGTCTGGGTGGCTCTTGTTCCTTCTCTGCCAGCTGAGCCTGTGGTGCTGCCTGGGGTGGGGGGTGCTGTAGTGTCCAGCAAAGCCCAGCGGGCAGGGTCCCTGGCGCCAGATGTGAGGCATGGAGGCAGGGCTGCAGGTGCACAGCCAGGAGCACATGGGGCCATGCTCCAAGTGACACCGAGGCCAGCGCCAGGGACCGTGGGGGCAGCTGCCAGCAGGCCAGGGTTCTGAGGTTGCAAGACTTCTTTTGACTCCAGTGCCTACAGAGCTGCCTCCTAGGGAGGGGCTCTGCCTGGACCCTGGCCGCCCAGGGCTGCAAAGGCCCTTCTCCCCGCCCGGGGACCCTCAGGGCACGTGTGCCAAAGGCTCCTGCCTCTGAGGTACAGCAGCTTCTCCTCACCTTTCCCTTCACAGCTGCCACCAACAGACAGCCGGTAGCTGGCTAAGCAAGGCGGGATTCTTTCCCTCTCAGGTTAAGGACATGCACAGGAAGGTGGCACAGGGCTAACATGATAACTGAGTGATCATCAGGGCCCAGCTTCCTTTGGTCTTTCTGCTCCTCTGCCTGCCATACATAGCTCCCGCCACAAGTTTATCACATGGTCCAACACGGCTGCCATAGCTCCAACCATACTTCCATGTTCCAGAAAAGAAGTAAGTGGGGACAAAAAGGGCACAGGCTTTTTGTTGTCCGTTAGTACATGCTGGGCGAGTGCTCTGCATCGACCTGCACCCCAGACCTTTTCATTTTTATTTTGAGATAGGATCTCCATAGGTTGCCCAGGCAGGCCTCAAATTTGTGATCTTCCTGCCTCAGCCCCCTGAGCATCTGGGATCATGGGCTTGTGCCACCATGCCTAGCTTATCTGATCCCTTTTAAGGAGCTCCCCGACTGACACATCCAACACCTTCTGTTCCTATCTCCTGGACTGCTCCCTGGCTGCAGAGGAGCCTGGGAAATGTAGTCCTGTGAAGCATCTAGCCTCTCAGACTAAAATGAGGGTTCTTTGATGAGGACAGTGGGAGAGGGGTGCCTGCCAGCGGCCTCCACTGCCCCTCCCATCAGTCAGGCTGCTGCAGGCCTAGTGTGCCCTCTTCATGCCCTGTGCCACCCTGGCGTGGGCCTGGCATGGAGTCTGCATGCTGCCTGCCCTCTGAGCCCTGCACCCAACTCTGCACCTGGCAGAGGAGACAGCAGGAGGCAGGCGGTGAGGCCAAGTGGCCCTGGCCCTGCGCTGGGCAGGAGCCATGGAGCTCACAAGCAGAGCCTAGGACACGACCTTCTCCACACTAGCACTAAGCCCTGAGGCTCAGCCCCTGTTTAGTGAGAATCAATTTGGGGCGGGAGGCTGCTAGAGCCTGCCACATGATCTCTGGATCAATGAGCAGGCGGGCACTTGGCTGGTTATCCCAGCCAGTGAGGGACAGGTGGCCTGACCCCAGGAGGGCATAGGGATCCCAGCCCCATGGAGAGAGAGGAGTGGGGGTCAGCACGACCTTGGACTGACTGAGGAGGATGCTCTCAGGGCCTGGCTCCCTGGCACGGGGCCCTCATGCCACCAGCCCCAGGCGGGATGACCATGGCTCCCCCAGGGGGTCCAGGGCAGAAGCCCCCATCAAGGAAGCACACAGAGAGGCACTTGGAAGCTTGGAACAGAGCCCCAACCCAGGACAGAACCCAGTGAGCACGGCGTCCCACCCTGCCTGCCCAGCGCAGCCTAGGCAGCAGAAGGCACGGGGGTCACCTGGCCCACCGCCCACCCCGAAGCCCCAGAGCACAGGCAGCAGGGTGGCCACAGGCCCCCTTGCTCGCTTGGGTCGCCGCCAGGAAGCCAGACTGCCCTTCTCCAGGTTCCTGGATGAGGTCGCCATGCGGGTGCTGGACCCCAGGACCTTGGAGGCTTTCCGGGGGCCCAGAGGCCACGGCCCAGTGCCCTCTCCAGAGGCGCAAGGCTCAGGCCTGGCCCAGGAGCCTCTGGCGGGAGCTGCAACCCCAGAGGAGGAGGATCTGTCTCAGAGTCCCCAGCTTTCCTCGGAGGCAGCAGCTGAGGCTGTGAAAGGAGCAGGGCCAGGCCAGGCCGAGGAGACCAGAGGGCCCTGTGTGGACAGCGACAAGCATGGAAGCCAAGCCCCCTCCCCATGGAGGCCTCCAGGCCCGGTGAGTCCCCCCCACCGCCCTCAGTGCCCTGCAGGCAGCCAGCCAGCAGAGGTCTGCTGAGGTTCTGCCTTCCCCCCAAGTCCTGGCTGCCCTCCCAGTCCCCCGTCGCCCTCCTTCCATAATACCTTCAAACAGAAAAAGACCTTAAATACCAAAAGAATGAATCTCTAAAGTGGACTTTCTGGCTCTGGGTAGGTAGACTATTCTGGACTAAGTGCCTGCCCCTGAGTGACAGTCACCCTCACGCTGGCAAAGTCTTCTGGGGCCTGCCACAGACTTTTGTGTGATTAGCCCTTTAAATGTCTGAGCCTCAGATGCTTCAGGTGTGGTAGAATGTTCCTTGGTCCCATTAGGCAGGCAGGTGGACCATTGTTAACAGAGTGGGAAGCAGGTCCCGAGGGGCTGCTCCCCACCTCCAGGAGGACACGGGAGCCTGGCACAACCAGCGCGGCCAGCACGGCCAATCTAGCAGGTTCGGGCGAGGGGTGAAGCGGGATAAGAAAAAGACTCAGGACGCAGACCGTGAAGACACAGCTGGGGGCGGGCGCAGCGCTGCTCTCGGATGGAGGCGCAGGTCTGAAGAATTACGCCAGCAGTCTTTATTTTATATGTCTCGTTATCAGATGAACGACCATGCCAGCATTATTCTCTGTGTTCAGGGCAGTCACAGAGTTAGCCGCAGTATGCAGCTTATTCTGCAGTTCCGTTCCACAGTGGCAGTGTGCAACGCAGGAGCTTTGTGTGGCTCTCGAGAAAGTGCATTGTTTACTGGGAGGAGGGCAGGTGAGACACTGTGGTTGTCTAGCAGGAGAGTGCCTCTAGTCCCACGAGCAGTGTGCCTGAGATCAAGGTCGAGGCTGATAAGACTCTAGGACAGGGCCTCCTCGTGGAGGGCATCACCACAGCAGCGAGGCGTCCTGCACCTTTGCACAGAAACTTGCCCAGGCACCAAGCACGCCACAGCCATGAGGTCCTCAGAGACCCCAGTCTCAGACGCTGCTCTCCCGTGCTCTGTCACTGCTCTCCACAGAGGCTTTGCAGAGGGGCTGGGATTGGAACTCTGCCACCACCCTGGCACCTTTGTTGCCTGCCACTCTCCCTGCTGTGACCTGCCCTGCCCTCTCTCTGCCTGCAGGGACAGCCACGGGTGGTCCTGTTGAGCCCTGCTGCACAGCCCCAGTAGGCGTTCCCTGAGCCTGCCGTGGCGGGCCAGGTCTGGGATGTCTGGGGAGACCCTCAGCTCGAGGACGCGCTGCCCACTGGGTGCCTCTGAGAGGTCCCCTGCCTCTCTGGGCCTCAGTTTTCCTAGCGGTGAAGGAGCAGCCATGCCCATGCAGGACTGGGTCCCCAGCCTCCTCCATGAGGGGCTGGCCATCTGGAACCCCCATCATCTATGGCTCCAGGCTTTGTACTCCATGCAGCCCTCTCTCGGGACCGTCAGGCCTCCAGGGAGTTCCAGGAAAGCCAGGGCCCCTGGAGGATTCTGCCCCAAGCTCTTTACACTTGCATCTTGGGACTGCGGCAGCACAGGCCCTCAGGGATTGTCAGGGCCAGCGTGAGTGCTGAGTGGGGGCTATGTCCGCAGCCCAGGCCAGCGTGTCCCTGTGGAAGAGCTGGCATTTGCTCCTTGAAGCAGGAGGTGGGCATTGGTCAGGGCAGCCAGGGCTGGGCCTCGCCTGGTCCTGCAGGTGTCAGACCTAGCTCCCTCTGCCCCCAGCCCTACCCCACCCCCCAGCGTTCCAGCCCACAGTGAGCACCAGCCCAGCTCCACCCTCAGATCAGATGCAGCAGACCCCAGAGCAAAGTAGTGGGCCCATTTTACAGATTTGGAATTGAGGCTTAGAAAGCTGAGGCATTGGCCTCAAAGCCCTTTCTGAGACACAGTGCCTGGCACACCATCATTAGCCAGGAGGAAGCCACTGACCAGTGGAGGGCCCTGGCTTTCAGTCTGGGCAGGTGGCCAGGGGAAGTTCCTTTCATTGTCCAGCAAGCAAGAGGTCACTGTAGAAGTCTCCAGGAGCTCCAGCTGTCACGGACTTGGGACTGAGGCTCATTCATACTATAGTGTGAATGACTTATGCCAGCCTTTCCCTGAGAACAAAGGGGTCAAGAAAAGAGCAAGAGGCCTACGATCAGGCCTGGGTGGGGCTGTGAAAACACCCTGATGCCAGCCTGGGATCCTGTCCAAGAGGTCCTGCTGAGTGACCTTGAACAGGTCTCTTCACTGTCCTGGCCTTGATCTCCCAATAGAGAGGGCAGGCTTAGGTGTGGGTGGTCCCCTCCTGAGCAGGGGACCCCCTGGGTGCCTCTGGAAGGGGCACCCCTTCCCAGTTCCCCTGTCTGTTGCCACGTGGGAATGTGGGACGGAGTTGTCAGATTTTCCGAATTTTTCAGTAGAAGCCAAAAATATGGATTTTAAAATGTAAACTCTCCCAATTTTTAAAGTTGGCTCAAATGTTTTAAAAAAAAAAAAGAAAAAAAGGAAGGACAGAAGGAAGGAAGGAGGGAGAGAGAGAGAGAAAGAGAAAGAAAGAAAGAAAGAAACCTTGCGCAGAAGAAGGAAAGGAAGGAAGGAAGGAAGCCTTGCGCAGGCCAGATACAACATGCTGGTGGGACAGATTGAGCTCAGAGAGGCCAGTTTGCAGCCGCCGGCCTAGCCAGTTTGCACAGTGCACAGCTGGGAGGAGGGAGGCCCTGTCTGAAGTCCCACAGTCCAGATAGGACTCTGGAGAGGCAGGGGCACCTCTAGAGCCAGGTCCTCTGGAATCCTAAGGAGAACCTTATTGGCTCCTTCTGAGAGCAGTCCCAAGCCAGGGTCTGAATTTAGGCCCCCAGTTTGCTGGGTGCCCTTGACGGGTGTTTGCCCTTCCCTCATGGATCACCTTACGATCCCAGGCCAGGCCAAGTTGGAATCCCCATGACGCCCATCCGTCTGCCCTCCCAGGAACATCCCCAGGATACACATGTCCCCTGCCAGGGCACCCCTACCTCCCTGCTGCTCCCTCAAGGCTGCCTGGCTGGCTGTGCCCCCTGTTCCTGCACCATGCTGGTGGCAGAGCCCTGGGACCTCCTGGCCTCTCCCTCTCCCCCACCCATGATCTCTGCTGTGGCTTTGGGGCTGTAACTCCGCTGGTCTGACCACTTCCAGATGCATGTCGCTTGGACTCTACCCTGAACTCCACACCACATACGCATCCTCCAACTGATGCCTCCCCCGGGATACCCCAGACCCGAATCCACATTCTGTCCCCACCCTCCTCCCAGCTGTTCAGGCCAAAAGCCTTGGTCTCCTCCTCTAGGATTCTGTCTTCTGCACCAGCTCGGACCAGTGGGACCCCAGTGCCTCTCCCACCCCTACCCTCCTTGCTCTGGGCTGCCCTGCCCAGACTCACTGGCCTCTCACCCTGGCCTCCCTGTTGCAGTTGTGCCCTGGCTCCATCACCCATCTTTCTCGTGACACTTGCCCCGTGGGACCCACAGGTTGGAGGAGACAGTTTGCAGATTTCCCGGGTGGAGTTTGTATCCCTGCATTAGCACATCAGCCTGGTGAAGGCAGGAGATTTCATGGAGTCTGTTCACTGTCCCTGACAGTGGGGCTCAGCACACAGCACTGTTTGTTGAATGAATGCAAGAAGGTAGGGAGCAGAGTAGAGCATCTTAGAAAGGAGTCCTTCCTGAATGAGGAGCACTTCAAGGCTACCTCTGCAGCAGCTGCAGCCCTCCACTGGCCCATGCTGAGGACAGTCTCGGACACACAGTCACCTGTTGTTCACAGCATCCCTTGAGCATCTGTCATCCTTCCTTCCTTCCTAGATGAAGGATCCGGGCTCAAAGAGGCTGCGAGCCTTGCCTGAGGTCACACGGCTGCATAAGACGCCCATGTAGCTGTCAGTGACAGGTGGGACCGGCCCCAGGCTCATCTCTGCCCTGCACTTAAGGTGGGATGGGGAAGCAGAGGGAGCTGGAGCCGGTGTGAGTGTAAGAAAGGGGGGCTAACTCCTGGGGTTGGGGTCTGAGAGTTTAATCCAGGCCCTGAGGGAGGATGAGGCCTGGCCCAGGGTCACACAGCAGATAGCACAGCGGAGACCAGGAGCTGTCCACTGTCTGGCACGGTGGAGCAGGCCCCTCCCAGACATGGACTTGAGCTCTTAGCTCAATGCTTATGGCACAGGCAGGCTGGGCAACGGTGGTGGGCCAGGTGGTCCAGTGGAGAATCCATGTGTGCTGGTGGGCGTGGGACTGACCCACATCTGAGTTGTGGAGGTGTCCCCAGGCCTAGCTCTGTGCTGATGCTGTGCTGGGTGCCCAGGGTCTCAGGCCCTCTGGCACCAGGTGGGGCTGGAGGAAGGGCCCTGAGAGCAGGTGGGGGTAAGGAGCACCCATGTCCATCAGGCTGCCTTACCTGTACCCTGGAGAGCCTTAGAGCCAACCCTGGCCCATTGGAGACTCGAGGCCAAGACAGGGGCCCTGCTGTCAGGGTGCGGTTTATACTTTGCATGGTGGTCAGAGAAGGACGCCATCAGCCAAGCAAAGCTGGGGCAGAGCGTTCCAGAAGGAAGGAGGAAGTGCAGAGCCCCTGAGGCAGGGAGGAGCTGGGTTACCCTGGCATCAGAGAGGTAGCCAGGCGGCTGCTGAATGCTGAGGGAAGGCAGGTGGGGGTGCTGGGGTCAGTGTCAAGGACCAGGACAGTGTTCACAGCCCCCACTGAGGCCAGGCTGGAGGCATGGACTCACCTCCTCTGTCACCTTGTGGCTGCATCTAGTGTGTGCAAGTCGCCTGGCCCAGTGGCCACACAGTGGGAAGCTGCCAAGAGCCCTAGCCCCAGATCCGAGAGTTCCTGCAGATGGGCTGCCGGTGTTCACCCCGCACAGCCTCTGTGTTTGCATCTGTAAAATGGGGGATAAGGAGAGAGGATGGGGGCAGGAGGGAGGGGTGGGGCCAAGGTCACAGGAGCCTGAGAAAGGGGCCCGGGCTCAGTCTAGTTTGGCCAACAAGGTGGGCTTATGTGAAATAAAGGTGGCTGCTGGCCTGGCCCACCCAGAGGGGACGAGGGAAGTCTAGGATGGACAAAGAAGGAAGAGGCAGGGGCTTTGGAGTAGGCCGGAGTGACGGTGCCCAGAGGCAGGCTAACAGCCTGCGAGCACCAGCGTGCCCACCTGTGTCAGAACATGCTCTCCACCTGCCCTGAAGGGAGGTCCCATGCCATCATTTCACCATGTGACCCCTGGGTGTCCCAGGGCGACTGATCTCACCGACCCCACCCACTCCTCTCTCCTGTGCAGGGAGTACCTGGTTTCCCTGCGCAGGAAGCAGGGCAAGCCTCGGCCAACCTTGGGTGCCTCTGAGCAGGCCGCCGCATGGTTTTCTCATCCAGTCAAAAGGCATCACGGGAACACTCCCAGGTCCTGTGGCTAGTGAAGCTGAGGACACAGGACCTCCCCGCAGGGCCAACCTTCTGCTCTCCTCCCCCCACTCCACTGGGAGCTGGTCCCAGACAGAGCAGGAAAGACAAAGGCCCTGACCCATCTGGTGTGGGGCTTTACCAATGACCCCCGGTTCTCCCTGGAAGGCTGCAGGGAGGAGGTGGCCTTCAAGAGTGAGGTTCCTCCAGGGCCAGCCCTGCAGGCTCTGCGTTGGAGAATTTGAGGAGTCAGTGGAGGATCGAGGTCAGGGTCCAGAACAGAGTGAAAACAAAGACCGTTGGTTCCCTTCAGCCTGTCTACTGCCCTGCCCAGCCTCCACCTCGGCCACCAGGGACATTCAGTAGCCTTCCCTGGCCTCTTCCCCTATTCAGTGGAGTCCCTTTGTGGTGGGGTGGGGCGGGGGATTCCCAGGTCGGCCTTCTAGAAGTAGGGAAACATTTGATGTGAATAATTAATGCTAGATTTTTAAAAATTAAATTTTAATACATCCGTATTAATTTTAGACAAGCTCCCTGGCAGGTCGTTGGCTGTGAGGGATTGAGGCATCCGGAGACATCTAGGGATGTCCCAGCCTTTGGAAGGGAAAGCCTCTTAGGAATGGGCCCAGGCCCAGTAGGGCCCCTTCAGCTGTGGGTCGCCTGCAGCTTCCTTGGCCTCTGAGCTTTACTTTCTCTGTCTGTGAAATGGGGAAGGCCGCTTCCCGGTGCCGCTGCTGAGGGGTCAGCGGAGGTGCTAGGGCCCTGTGGTGTCGCCACTGCGGTTCTGCTGAGGGTGGACTCCCAGGACTGAGAGTGGGGGTGCGTCTCCGCCATTAGCCCTGGAGAGCCGGGCTCACCTCATTTGCTGCCTCCTCCCTGGTGGGAGACCTTAGCCGGGAGCTGCTGAATGAGTGGCCAGCCGTTGGTTGATGGACGCATGAACAGTTGGATTTGGGGGTTTGGTTTGATCCTGATTCGGGTCTGACCCTCCGAATGGACGGCTCCTCCCACCCTGCGCTGGCGGAGGCCAAGCCTGCTGGGTGCCGGGGTGTCTGAGTGAGAGCGCGGGGCTCCTGCCCGGGAACTCACAGCCAGCAAGGGGGAAAGACGAAGAAGGCACGGCTCCTGTGCCGCAGGACCCGGACATGCACTGTCCGTGTTTATTGAGCGCCTGCTGTATGCTGGGACCCACTGCGATGATGACTGTGATGGGGACCAGGAAAGGTGGGCCTGGGGAGAGAGGGGCGAGGGGGACGTGTTGGCTATTGGCAAACTCTTCCTGGAGAACTCTTCGTTCGTAGAGGAGGAGGGTTTCTAGAAGGGGTCCCGACTTGTGGTCTTGAACAACTTTTAGAGTGTCGGGGAGGGAAGCCTCCATCCCTGCGCCTTGGGGACCCTTTCCCCTGAAATTCCCTCCCCCACCCCCGCCCCTCCGCAGCCCGCCGGCGCTGAAGGACAGCAGAGCGCCTCTGGTCCGGCTTCCTCCCGCCTCCCCTCCCCCAGCTCTCAGGTGAGGAAACTGAGGCTGGGGGAGGCCTGCGAGCGCCCGGGAAGTTGGTGGCCGAGGCCCCGGGGCCGGGCTGCGCCCTCGCCCGGCGGGGCGGTGGGGGAGGCGGCGTGGGGCCCGGACCGAGCGGAGCGCGCTCCCGGCGGACGCGGCGGCGGCGCCCGGCGCGAGGGGCCGGGATGGGCAGTCATCAGTCTTCCCAGGTCTGTCGCGTGGTCCCTGGGCTCGGATCCTGGTCCCCCACAGCACGGAAAGACGGGCAAAGCCCCCGGGAGCGGCCTCTCCTGGGCGGGGGAGAGCCCGCCCCGCGCCCCCAGCTCCGCGCAGGAAGTGCGATCCCTCCCGGGCCGCTCGCGGTCCCGGTGGCCCGCCGGCGCCCACAGGGTTAACGGCGGCGGGTGGGTCTCCCGCCCGGTGCACGGAGGGGCTGCCTGGGGGCGAGGGGCGGGCGGGGAGGGTCTCCAAGCCGCGCGCGGGCGGGTCTGCGCAAGCCCGGCAGGGAGCCCCGCCGGCGAGCGGGGCACGCAAGGGTTAATCCTTCGGGCTCGGGAGGGGCGAGGCAGGCCCGGAGCCCCGGAATCTGAGGGCACTGGGGTCCCTGGCTGAGAAGTGCAGAGCTCCGCGCGCCAGCACCTCGCACCGTGTGAGTGCCGGGCGCTGCGGTCCCGCACGGCCCCGATCCCCGACTCAAACATTCTGGGACTCGAGACCCCGCGCTGCCGGGCTCGGCTTCGCGGGAGGGAGCGCAGGGCTGGAAGGGCTAACGGGCGGGACGGGGAGCGGAGGGGCCGCGGCTGCCCGGAGTTAACGGGCACGGGCCGGGCCCCCTTCTCCGGGCGAGGCCAGGAGCGCCCCGGGCCGCGGCAGCCCGCGTCCTCGGGCCAGCGCTCTCCTCGCCCCGGGGGGCGTAACTCGGCGCCGGGGAGCGCGGCGGCCCGGGCGGGCTCACCTGTTACTCGGCCGCGGCCCGGAGCGCCCACTGAGTCACGGGAGCCGAGCCCGGAGGGTGCGGGCCAGGGGCGAGCGCGGCCGGGCTTCCCACGGACGGAGCCACGCGGGGGTGCCCCGCCGCCGCGCCCCGCGGTGCCCGCGGTGCCCGGCTCCGCCCGGCGCGGCCGCGGGGCGCACGCTCCTGCCTGCTGACCCTCTCGTTTGGTTTCTCACAGGCCTCTGCCGCAGACATGGAGAAACTCAGGTGAGTGGAGCGGCTTCCGCGCCGCGGCTCGCGGGCCCGGGCCGGGTGGGGAGCCGGGCGGGGGAGGGGCGCCCCGGCTCGGCCTCGGGCCGGGGTCGGCGGGGCTGGCCGGCCGCGCTGCGTGTGTCGGTGCGTGTGTGCGCGCGGAGGGACGGTGGGCAGCCCCGCGGGGCCGCTCGGCCGGTCGCCGCTGCGGCTGGGGCGGGGTGCGCCACTGAGCGCCGGCCGCCCCCAGCCCGGCCGCGCCGGCCTCGGCGGGCCTGAGCGCCCTGCCCGGGACTCTGGCCGGTGCCCCCGGGACCCTCTGGGCTTCTGTTCCCGCTGTTACGCACTGTCTCCCGCACCCCAGCTGACAGTTGCCTGGTTCTGAGCTTTTAAGTTTCCGCTTCGTGGGGGCGGGGTGGGGGGATGGAGTCCTCGCGGCTGGCCAGGCAGTCGCGTCTTGGAGCCATTTTGGGGGAACCCCGCGACAGCGTCTGGAGAGTGCCCCTCGAGTCCTCCTTCCTAGCGCTAAACTTTGAGCCTCGGTGGACTGCACCGGCTCCTTTCGCAGCAGTCCGATTTGAATATTCGCGACGAACACTGCGACTTCCCCTGGCCACCCCGACCCCTACTTTGGGAACGCTCCTCCTGCGATTTCCTTCCGGAGCCTGGCCGAGGCCGTGTGTGGGCGGGCCTGGCTCTGACTGCGGAGTTTCAGCACCTTCTGCCTTGGCGGGGAGGGTCTCTTGGCTTCCCCGACCCCCTCCCGAGGCCACAATTGGCATCCATTGGGAGGACTGTGGGCAGCAGGTGCACCCAGTCCCTAAGGGGCAGGGGTCCATCAGAGCCCGGGCTTACCCCCCCGCGCCCCCCCACTCCACCCACCCGGTCTAGGGGACAGGGGTTGGGGCCTTCCCACTGACCCTCAGGGCTATGGATGAGTGGCTTGAAAATACCCAGGTGGGAGCTGGGAGACAGATGGGTTCACAGAGGCCCCAGTTTGGCCATCTCCAGGGCCATTGAGCTGGAGGGCCAAAGGACCAGGATCAGCACGTCCTGGGAGGAGGGGTCCAGCCTCTTAGGTGATAGGACCTCAGACCCAAAAACTGATGTCTGTCAGCCAAGCCTACCTCGTCATGGCCAAGGCAGCTCAGTGGGGGCAGTGAAGTCCAGAGTGGCAGCCCTGGCTTTGGTCACATGGATGACCTTAGGTCCAAAACCAGACTTCTGAGCTCAAGCCAAGCCCCTCCCTGGTGCCCCACATTAGCTGTCATTCACCAATACCCCAACCTGAGTAGGGCTTGGGGGGGGGGCTACTCAACTCAGCTGGAACTTGAAGGAAAATGTAGTGTTCATGGGGCACCCTGAAGCCCACCTATGGGGCCCCCTATGGTTTTCTTTCTCCTTCCCTCCTTCCCCATGCCCAGGCAGGACTCTTGGGCACCTTTGTGCCAGGCACTAGGGACAGGGATCTGACTGGGCCTGGTTGGTGACATGCCTAGGCAGGTGAGCCAGGGGTCAGATCAGCTGCCTGAGCTGCAGAGGGCTCCCCTGGGCGGGGCTGGGGGCAGTGGCCAGGGCCTGGGATCCTGGGCTGCATTGGGCCACGTGACCTTCTGGAGCTAGCAGGGGTCTTGGGGCCAGGACTCTCAGAGCCTCCCAGAATTGGGGAGGGGTCTTGCCCTCCTCTTGGTCCTACCCAGTGAGTGGCCTCCAAGTGGCCTGGAGGCCCTCCCAGGCTGTTCCGTCCTGGCCTGCTAGGTTGCTCCAGTGAGTTTCTGTCCTGTGCTTGGGTCCAGAGGTACAAGACCAGAAGGCCCAGAGGGTTTAAGGGAAGTTGGTCACATGGCTTCCCACAGGGAAGGTGGCTGGGTTTGGGGTCCCGCTGCCCAGTCCCTCTCTGGTAAAGTCCTGATCCTCTCTGGGTCTCAGTTTCCTCAGCTGTAAAGTGGGTGTCCCCTCAACCCCAGGATGCAGGGCTGCTGGGAGGAGACATGAAGTGCTTCATCCAGGGTCTGGCACAGGCAGGGGTCCAGATGGAGCTTCCCTGGGGGCCACTAGACTGCTGGTGTCCCAAGCAAGAGAAGAGGTATTTGTAATCCAGGTGAAGGGGCTCCAGTGCCCAGTGGGATGGCCCAGTGCCAGTTCTTTCTCCTGCCCTCGAGTGCACATCACAGGCAGGGTCTTGGACCCAAATCGAGCTCGGAGAGGACAGGCCCTTGGCCCCCATCCGCTCCTCGAGCCCCTGGGGCTAGAGTCAGGCCTGGCTCACTCGAGGGTCTAGTATTTGTTGAATGAGCGAAAGGGACTCTGCCACCTGGTGGTGCCTTGGACCTCACTGGCTGTCTTGTGAGCAGATGTACACCTGGGATCCCCTTGCCTGGCCCTCCCTCCCGACACTCGACACGTGACAGTCCCACTGCAGAGCTTCTCTGCTTTTGCCCATGGTGTCCCCTCTCCCCAGGACACCTTACCTCGGAAGTCTTCTTGTCCATGTGACAAACAGGCTTTTGTGATCCTCTTGCCCCTCCCCCTGGTGAACTGGCCCCATCAGCACAGCTGGCTTCAGGTTGGCCATCCAGACCGGGGCCAGACCTCCAGAGCAGGGGTCCCTGGCCCATGGCAGAGCTTCTCAGGGGCTGTTGGCCTGGGGCGTTGGGGAAGGAGCCCCAGAAGCAGAGACGCCTGAGCCAAGGCTCGGAGGCTGGATGGGGGTTTCAAGGTGGACAGACGGGATTCTTCCTGACAGGTACAGGAGCCTGGGGGCTTGAGGAAGCAGGTGTGTTCAGGGAACAGGAGGGTGGGGAGGGGAGGTCTCTGGGGCTCTCTCTGCCACCTGGAGGGTCCTTCATCTCCCCCAGTGCCCACACGGACACCTCTGAGTGCGAGACTTTTTTTTTTTTTTAGTTGTCAATGATCTTTATTTTATTTTATTTATATGTGGTGCTGAGCACGGAAGCCAGGGCCTCACTCACACACGCTAGGCACGCGCTCCACCACTGAGCTGTGATCCCTGCCCCTCGACTTCTGCTGGGCACAGGCTGACACACACACAGTAGGACTGCCCAGACCCGTGTGACGCATGGCAGGTGTGCAGCCACCCCTGTGATGGCCTGGCCACCTTGTCTCTGGCCTGACGCCTGCCCCTGTACCCTGACCCTGCTCATCTCTGCCCAGCTGTCCTCTGTGTGCTTGAAGGACTTTTCCCATGGCGGTCGAGCCTTGGTGGATGACCCGAGCCCTGGCTGTTCCCTGTACTCTGGCAGGTGTGCCTCCCAGGCATCCCTGGGATTGAGCCCCTTGTCCAGGCCTTCTGCCTGTACCCCTGCTGGCTCCTCTGGGAAGCCCCTTGGATCTGAGCTTCAGTTCCTCCTCTGCCACATGGAGAAGCCGGTCAGTCGCCCCTGGTGGGGCCTGGTGTGCAGAAGGTGCTCTGGAGGCCCAGGGATGTCTCTGATGGGCTCCACAGCGCCCCCCAGAGTAGAACTGCTGCAAGTTCTGAACATGATAGACTGCAGAGAAATAGGTCTCGCCACAGTTCAGCAATAGGCCACAATGACCACCTGGTGACTACGACCCAGGTCAAGAAGTTCAGCACTGCCAGCCCCCTGACATCCCCCCAAGACCCCTCCCCAAATGCAAATGCCCCGGATCACCAGGACTCCGACTTAGTGATAGGCAGTAAGTCGCATGGACCTGTCACCGGAGGGGACTTTCCAAGACACGTTCCCTTCTGCCGGGCCCAGCGCCCCCCCCCCCACATGAGGTCACTCAGCCTGTGCTTCTGGGGTTGGCTGGTCTGTTTATCCCTTGATGCACAGCTGGGGAGTCCCAGCCTGGACCAGTGCGAACAATGCTACCACGTCCATTCCCACGCAGGTGTTTGGGGGTGTGCTGCATTTCTGGGGGTGCACCCAGAGCAGAACTGAGGCACATGGCGCACATGTGACTGACATCGGAAGATGAGGCCAGAAGTTCCACGTCACATTCCTTCCGCCTGGCTGTCCCACCAGCCATGCCAGTACTGCCATGTCCACTGCCCAGCCTACCCACGCACTGTCACCTGGTGCCCTCGGGAGCACGGATCCCACCGCCTGGATCCTCCCTGCTCCGTTCCTGTTCCGGTTTCTTCCTTGGTGGGCTGGGGTATAGCTTGGTGCTTGGTCAACACGGGCAAGGCCCTGGGCTCCATCCCAACCCCCCAGGGGGAAAAACGCAGAGGTTTCTTCCTCTATGGCCCCTGCGGGCACTTTCCCACCAGAGCACTGGCTGCTCCTTGCTGGCTCATGGGGGCTCTCACGCAGTCTGTGAGCTGCACACGCGGCCAGCGGTTGTCGGGCTCTGCTAGCTTCTAGTCGCAAGGCCCTGGGGTAAACGAAGTTCTTAACTGTACTCGCACTGAATGTCCTGGGCTTCTGCCTTTTGGCTAAAGCTTCTGCTGTGGTTTAGGGAATCCTCTGAGGTCATGACGCCGTTGGCTTGTTCGCTGGACCTCAGCTGTGGTGTGTGGTTTGAGGTTGGGCCCTTGAGCTTCAGTTGACGCCACATGGACGCCCACGAGCTGGGCTCACACTCCAAGTCACTCCCATGGCTGCTGCTGTCCCGGTCCCGCTGGGTGCTGTTCTCTGTGCGGGGGTGTTGGAGGAGCACCAGCCTGGCTCTGGAGACAAACATGCCATTACCAGGTAGCCTCGCAGACGTACCGGCAAGGCCTTCCTCAGGGCCACGCCTGTGCCCTTCCCGAAGCCCAGGGCTGAAGATGCACTTCCAAACCCCGACGCCCCACTGTGCCCAGAGCCCCTTGTGCAGCCCCAGGCCCGGGCACCCCCTGCCCACCTCCCCACACCTGCCCCCACGGGATCCTTCTCCCATGTCTCGGCTCCAGTTTGCTCAGTGGTCACGTATTTAACGTGTGTGTTGAGTGCCACCGTTTACCGGAGGCAGCGTGGGCGCGAGGTGCAGCAGCGATCAGCGCGAACAGACCCTCTGCCCGGAGTCACGGGAACTTTTGAAAAATGAATAAATACCCAGGTGACAAGTGCTACGAGGACAAAAAGTAAGGGCCATGAGCATGTGTTGGGGGAAGAGTGTGATTCTGTAAGCTGGGGGGTAGGAGGGGGGGCAGCTGCACCCACAGCTCCAGAGTTCCAGACAGGGAACAGCACAAGCTAGGTAACCGGTGAGAGGCTCAGGTGGCCCTGCAGGGGGTCTAGCTGACCGGGGGTCCAGCCAACAGCATCTGCAGGCGGCCAGGGCCCGGGTATGAGAGGAAGGGGGCGCCACAGACACTGCTGGAGTGCTGGGCCGAGCTCCGGAAGGAAAGGCTGCAGCTCAGGCCCCTGCATGGAGGCTGCTGTGGGGAGAAGAGGCTTGGGATGCAGAGGCATGAGGTCCCTTTTTTATTAAGGAACACAGCCCTGGCATGGAGTAGGTGCTCACTAAGGATCGGGGAACGGATCCTATTGTTCAGGACCTGCCAACTCCAGAGGTGGTGCTCTGTGGGTGAGGCTGGCCTCCGTTGCCATCTCCTCCAGGATGAGTGTTGGCTACTCAGGCCTCTCCTCTTCTCCTGTCCCAGGTCCCTGCTGTCCTGCATTTTGTCTTCCTCCCACCTGCTACTTCAGCAGGCCAGAGCCCTCCTGGATGGAGGTCCTTCAAGCCTCTCTGCCCCATCTCTAACCCTGATCCCACCAGAAGAAACCCAGGGACTAACTAAGGTGTGAATGACTACCTCACTTTGATTTTTCCCTTTGAGGGTCAGGACATTATAATGGGACCTCCATTCCTCTACCTGCCCTCCAAAGCTCCTGTCCCCACAGCCCAGCTGAGTCCCCACTCTTCAGCAGAGCCTCCTAGAGGAGTCTGTGGTTAAAAAGGCAGTTGCGGGCTGGGATTGTAGCTCAGTGGTAGAGCACTTGCCTTGCATGCGTGAGGCCCTGGGTTTGATCCTCAGCACCACATACAATAAAATAAAGACATTGTGTCCATCTACAACTAAAAAATACTTAAAAAAAAAAAAAAGGCAGTTGCCTCGTTTGAATCCCAGGTCTGCCACTCACTGGCTCTGTGACCTTGGGTAGCTTTCTGAACCTCTCTGATTTGCACTTTGCAGGGTGGGGCTGGGGATGGTGACCTGCAGCCCCAGCCTGAGTCAGGACCACTAGAGAATTTTCAAGGTGGGGGATGGGGCCAGCTCTGCTGCCTTCGTGCAGAAAGTCGGTGCTGAGTCCTGGGGACCTCTACACTGGGTGCCGTGCCAGCCTTCTCTCATACCCTGTCCCTTCGTCTTCACCTCAGCTGAGCATTCATGCCCATCCGACAATGACCCACCGAGATTCTGGGGTTCTTCACCTACTCAGGGTGACAGGTGTCAGGGGCAACCCCAAGGTGTCCCTCCTGGTCCATGAGAGGACAGCTCGAGCCACCTGACATGGGCAGAACGGAGACTGGGCAGGTTCAGGGGTTATGGGCAGGGACTGGGTCTTCTGGTCTCCCCAGCTCCTCTTCCGGTACCCCTCATGGGGCCTTGGTGGGTAGCAGTGGCATGCTCTTTCAGGGGGGTTGTACACCTGTGCCCTGGGACCAGGGTGGGGTCCAGGAGTGCCACATAGAGTGGCCACCCTGGGGAGGGAAAGTCACCCTGGCCACGTGCCACCCAAGCTGCTCAACATGGATGCCCAGCAGCCAGCCAAGTGCCCTGTGTCTGGCAGCCCAGGAGGACCCAGGGAAGCAGGTGGTAAGTCTCTCTGGGCAGGGGCCTCGCCAGCAGGACAGAGGAAGAAGAGCTGGGGACAGGTGGGAGGTAAGGACACGAGATGCTGAGAGTTGGGGGCCAGAGTTTGAGAGTTACCTAACTGGAGCAGCACTGAGGAGTCATCTTGGGGGTGGGGCTTGGGGGGGATCAGGGTGCCCCTGAGTCCCTCATATCTCAACAGCATCTGCCTCCATTTGTGCATAGGGAAACCAAGGCCCCAGGGGCCGGGGTGCCCAGCTCAGGACTCCAGCAGCCCATGGCAGAGCAGAGGGTGCTGAGGCTTGGGCCTGCCTGGCTAGGCACTGCTCAGTCACCTGTCCTCTCCCTGGTGACTGGCCTGGGCACCCCTTGCACCCTCACTGCTAAGCAGAGCAAACAGCCAGCCCACAGGTGATCCTCATGACCCCTCACGGAGGTGGTGCCAGCTGGCAGGAGGCTTGGAGAGCCCCAGACCCACCTTCTGGAAGATCATGACAGTCACAGGTGCCCCTTGGGGCACTGGGAAGCAGGCCTGGAAAGGCAGCTTCCTCTCTGGACCGCACCTCCCTCCGGCCCCAGCTGGTGCTGAAATCCGCCATTCCTGCTGAGGTCTTTCCTAAAGGCTGCGTTTTACCCCAGCACCGCCCGAGCCTGCGCGTGTGCACACGCGTGTGAGAGCAGAAGCGCAGGAACGCACGTGTTCACAGAGGTGCAGGGTTAGGGGGCGCGGGGCCTTTCAGAGAGGCCCTGGGTGTGGCAGGGTCTCAGGCGGGGGGCGGGCAGCCCGTGCCCAGCAGTTCAGGGCCACTGATGAGCATCCCGCAGCTCTCGTCAGTGTTGTGCTCCCCAGAATTGGAGAAAGCAGGCCTCCCGCTGGCACTATTAATAAGTTTTCCCGTCTGTTTGCAGGGGTGAGCAGGCTGTGGGGTGGTCAAATTAGTGAAGCCAGCGTGGGCTCCTCGGTGGCCAGTAACGAACCTGATAATCAAAGTGTCTCATTGCAGCCCCTTCTCCCCGAGGCTCCAAGGAGGGGCGGCAGGCACGGGGAGGTTCATTTGGGAACCCTGTGGGAGCTGTCATGGACCGGGAGGCCTAGCCTGGGGTTGTCTGTCTCCCCGTTCCCTCCCTCTGGACACTGACTCTGGGCAGGAAGGATGATCAGGCCAAGGTGGGCATGGCCTGCCCTCACTTGCCCTCCTAGTGGCTTCGTTCCCTGGGGAAGACAGACTGGAAAGTAGCTCAGCAGGGCCTGACTGGATGCTGTGAAGGAGGGTGCCCAGGGAGCCCCAACAAAGCTGGGGTTGACCATGTGGCTCGCTGTGTCCCCTGAGACAACCTGCCCTGGGCTCCCTGTCCCTGTTTTACCCACCAGAAGGACATGACCCCAAACCTGTGATGAGGCCTCCTTGTCCCAGAAAGAGAATCAGAAACTTCAGCCATGCCTGGGGCCTTCTGGCTGCCCTGGCAGCTGGGGAGGGCAGGTGGGCCAGGCGCAGAGGCTGCCTGGCAAGTTGTCTGTAGTAACAGGCGGGTGGCCCTGGGTGTCAGGACAGATGCTGGTGGGTGGGCCCATGGCGGTGACATCTGCGGAAGTTCCCTTTGGATAGCTTCGTTTTCTTGGTGGAAGAGGAAGCGAGGTCATGTGCTGCAGGTGGGTGAGGAGGAGGTGCTGGGTCAGCCTAGCACAGCAGAGAGAGATGGGGGTCTGAAGGGGCTGTGCAGTCCTTGGCCATCAGTGAGGACAGGGCAGGTGAGGGGCTGTGCCAGCCGTTAGCACTGACGTGTCAAGGGGCATGGGAGGGTGGGGCTGGAGGCCTGGGTGTGGGAAGTGGGACTTCTGCAGGGGTCTGCACTGGCGGAAGCACGGGGGCCTCACATGGGTCTGGTAGCGCCCCTCCCCCCCACACTCTGCAGGCCCTCCCTATGGTCACTCCCACCCCAAGGCTGGAGTTGGGAGGTCTGCTGTGGCCCTGACCCATGTGTGAAGCTTACAGTCATGTGGCTACTCAGGACCTGGGATCTTTGTCTAAAAACCAGGTCTGAGTTGGGCATGGTGGCACACACCTGTAATCCCAGCACTTAGGGAGGCTGAGACAGGAGAATCGCAAGTTCAAAGCCAGCCTCAGCAACGGCGAGGTGCTAAGCAACTCAGTGAGACCCTGTCTCTACATAAAACACAAAATAGGGCTGGGAGTGTGGCTCAGTGGTCGAGTGCCCCCGAGTTAATCCCCAGTACCATAAAAAATAAAAATAAATTAAAAAACCAAAACAAAAAATCAGGTCTGATTAAGACAGGTGGGGACAGTGGCAAGCCCTGACCTCCAGAGAGTGAGCGTGCAGTGGACACAGAGATGATGACCCACTGTCCCGGCAGCTGGCTCTGACCCTTCTTCCTTGGGCCCTGCTGCCTGCTCTTGGGGACTGGAGTCCTGGGTCTTCACCTGGTGGCCTTTCCTGAGGGCTCGGGTTGCGTGGACATTTGGAGTGGGAGGTGAGGAGAGTGATGGCCCAGAGTCCCGCTCCTTGACCTCCGTGCACCTCCATTTCCTTATCTGGGGGACAAGGCGATGAGGGTCCCAGGCAGCTGCCGGGCACTGGTTGACAGTTTCTGCTCTACCTGCAAAGGTCACAGCAGGGTTAGATGGCACCCACAGGGCCGTGACCGAAGCCCAGGGGAGGACTCCTGAGACACACAGAAACCCATGGTCAGCAAACACAGGGAGCGCCAGTCAGAGGTGCGTGAGGGTCTTGCCCGCAGTGAGAGGGGTCCGCCACCCAGCTTCTCCCCTGGAAGGCACAGGAGGCTCCTGCCACCTGGATGCGTGTGCTGGGCCACTTTGTCTCCTCTCAGGGTCAGTGTCAGCTGGTGGAGGTGGCCCTTGGCAGGAGCTGCAGAGTAGGCAGGCAACATCCCTGACTGCCCCTGGCTGTCAGCCCCGGTGTCGGGAGTGTGATGTGGACACAGGCTCCCAGGCCAGGGCAGCAAGCACCTCCTCATGGGCCCTTTGCAAGCCTCCCGCTATGTCATCAGCCTCCAAGTGGCCCCCGCCCCATGTAAGAGGGCAGCAGACCTTGCAGCTGGGGCTGGGTCAGCTCTCGCTCTGCTGTGTCCTGCAGTGTCCGGCCAGCTCATGCAGGCACACCCTGGCGTTCTGCCAGGCCCTGTGCACAGTGGTGGGTCCATGGGGACAGCTTTGGGGTGAGGAGTTGGGTTCGTGGCCCAGGTACAGTGAAGAGCTAGGGTTTTTGACTAGAGTCAGGACCTGATCTGGTTGGGTTTAAAACTGGGCTGCTTGGAGGAGCCTGAGTTGGGGGTCCGGGGAGGGGCAGGAGGCCCCGGGACCCTGGCACTCGGTGATAAACAGGACAGCGGCTCAGCTGAGGACCGTGCTGAGGAGCCGCGCAGGGAGGGTGGAGCGAGCTGGGGTTTCAGGACCCCCCGGTGCCGGGTGGGGAGGAGTTAACCTGGGGAGGGAGGAAGCAAGTGAGATCCTGGCAGAGGGGACATGGGGACAAAGTCACCAGGATGAGGAACTGGCTGCAGCATGTGAAGAATGACAAGCAAGCAATTTGGCGTTGCTGGAGCGTGACTGCCGGGCCGGGCGAGAGCCGAGGCAGGAGGCGCTGCGCCTGCGGGTGCCCAGCGGGCCGTACAGCGTCGGGCACAGGACGGGAGTGGCTCTCAGTCCCTCAGCTGACTGTGGGACAGCGAGGCCGCCACCCAGCCCTGCCCGTCGCCATGCGGACCAGTGGGGAGCCGTCGAGCAGAGTCGGGTATGATTCCCCCATGGGACCATGCTGGGTGCTGGTCGTCCACAGCGAGGAGAGGGCCCCGGGGAGCACCCAGATGGAGCTCGGGCAAGGGGACCCAGATGAGCCTCCCAGGGGAGTTGGCTGGAGCAGAGCCTCCCGAGGAGTGGCGCTGGGGAAGGCAGGGAGGGGAGGCCAGGCGTTCCCAGTGCAGGGAGCAGCACATAGAGCTCTGGAGGTGGGACGTGAGGGCCATACTTAGGGAGGTCAGAAAGGACTGGGCAGTTGTCCCCAAGCAGGGGAGGAGAGGAGGGAGCCTGGCTGGACGAGAGCAGAGTACGTCACGGCTGTGCCCGGGTTGAGTGTGTGTGGGTATCCAGTGCGCCAGGCGTGGCTGGAGCAGGAGGAGGGCCACGGCGGGGTTCCACAGGTAGCCCTGGCTCCTGCACCCTGTTGGGGTGACGAGGGTGTTTCCCCTGGACTGCTGGGTGGTACGGAAGCCCCAGCAGCACGGTGCCCTGGTCCTGGCACAGCCTGAGTGTCCTGCCCTTTGCCCCTCCCCAGGGACCTGTAGCTGGTCCTGGAGCCCCTCCAAGCTGGTTAGGCTGGTCCTCGAGCCAGTTGCTCCCTTGGGGAGGAAGACAGGTGCTCACAGGAGACCCCACTGCTCCCAAGGGTCCAAGTCCCAACAGGAAGGCTCCTACAGAGCAGCCCATGCCTGGGCTCTCACGGGCTCAGGGTCCCACCTGTGATAAGAGATACAAGCCTGCTCCCGTGAGGACCCCTGTGTCCCTGTGAGTGTCCAGGTCACCACGGCCAGGACTCAGGGCAGTCTGCTTCATTGTCCCAGGTCAACCCTCTGTCCGTGTCTCTGCCCAGCAGTCACCAAGCCCTCCTACCAGCAGGAGCAGGAACAGCACCCTGTGGCCCCAGCTGGGGGCGATGCCAGACAGGTTGTCCCCAGGGCTGCACCGTTCCACCACACCAGCTCCTGCTGGGGCCATTGCTGGCCCTGCTGACAGCTGCCGGCAGAGCTAAGCGGGCGGCGGCTAATTCCCTCTCCTGCTGGCTGCCAAGCCTGTCTGCGCGGCTCTCTAAGCACCGCAGGCCTCTGAGAGCGAGCGAGCCCTCCCGTGGCAGGCTCCGCTGGCTTCCTCCCTGCGCTGGCTTCCTCCCTGCGCTCCTCTGGAAGAGGAGGCTGCGAAGGGACCCCAGACTGGGGTCCCTCTTCCCCTGAGACGCGCTGTGCAGCCTCGGGACTGTGGCTAACCCTCTGTAGACCCCACTTGTCCCATCTCTAGGACAGTGTTCCCCACACGCAGGAGGAATGAGATTTCCATGTCTTCCCTGGCTCAGAGCAGGAATGGGTTGTCACAGTGCCTAATAAATACCTGTGAGTGTCCACAGTCAGAGCTTGGGTCACCTCGCAAGCCCCACCCCTTCCCTGGGTCCTAGCCTTCGTCCAGCTCCAAGCTGCCCACCTCTTCTGAAGCCTCACCCACCAGGGGCACCCCTGCAGAAGGGTCTGTGGGTGGGACCTCCTGGATGCAGACTAGGAGCTGACCAGTTGGTTCTGACTGCTCCAAAGGGAACCTGATCATTGGGCTCCTGCCCTCTGTCATTCAGCAGCATTGGGATCATTTGCCAAGGGTGGACCCTGGGTGAGAATTCCTAAGCCTGGTCTAACAAGAGACCAAGGCCCTGGGGCTCAACAACACTCTTGCCCAAAACATGCTGGGCCCTGCCTCCTGCCCGGGAAGCCAAGAACAAGAGGCCCATTTACAGGTAGAGAAACCGAGGCCCAGATAAGCAGTGGCCATGGCGAGGCTTGGCACTTGGGGCCAAGAGCTTTCCCTGGCTTCTGCTGCCCTCTCCCAGCCCATCAAGACATTGCCCATGGTGATTTTTTTTTTTTTTTTTGGTGCCCAAATTTGATCCTCAGTAAATTTTTTTTCCTAATTTTTCATCCATGGAAAATATGACAAGTCCAGAAAAGTATAAAAACATTTTCAATTACCCAGCATTCCACCACCCAGGCGTAACAAATTGACATATCCTGCCTTCCACGATGCTCTGCGGCAGTTGTTCATTTAGACGGGATTATGCTGCCCGCCCCCCACGCCTCTGCCTGCGTCCTACAGCATTCTCTCAACGCCTGGTTTCTGGGTAGCATCAGGATCTTTGGTGGTGGGACTGGCCCCTTTTAGCAGGGCTGACCTCCCACTTCAGCTCCAGAGCCAGCCAGCCAGCCAGCCCTGAGCGTACTGGCAGCCATGTCCCACCACAAGCCCATCAGCTGGGATGGCCATACAGCAGGCCCCTGGAGCTGGTGCGTCCTGCTGTCCTCCAGTGGGACTGCCCCAGTAGGCCAGGCCAGGCCTGTGCTCTCTCCCACACCACATTGTCCATCTTGGACTGGCCATAGG
The DNA here is from genome assembly GCA_028644305.1 of Xerus rutilus. Taxonomy (NCBI): domain Eukaryota; kingdom Metazoa; phylum Chordata; class Mammalia; order Rodentia; family Sciuridae; genus Xerus; species Xerus rutilus. The sequence goes on from CM053401.1 coordinate 4,418,553, forward strand.
AAGAGGTAGCTGAGTCAGATCCCAAGGGAAGTGAAGAGAGTCCTGGACCTCTAACTGCCCCCAGGTCCCACAGCCCATAGGACACTCCTGCAGAGAAGAGGGGCCACCTGTCTCTCCAGCATCCTTGTCTCTGACCAGTGGGTCTTGCACACTGGAAGTAGCCAGGCAGGAACCAAGTCCCACAGAAGGACAAGCACTTGACAGACCCAGAGCAGGTGAGGGGACAGACTGTCCCACCCTGTGACTCCCTCTGAGACCTGCAGGCAGGGACAGGATACCAAATATAAACACCCAGCAAGTGACCCGGGACCTGCCACACTGGGCATTGGTGCCACAGATGAGCGCAAACCCTTTAGCATGACCAGCGAGTTGTGCCAGGTGCATAGGCTGGGACCCCTCTCTGGGGTTCCTGAATTCCTCGGCCTCTGCCACCCTGAAGACAGGAGTCTCCCCACAGAGTGTGCACATGGATCTCCCGTCTCTGTGGGTCTCGGCGGAGGCTGTGGTTGGCCGCCAGATGGTGGGCCCTGCCGGCCTCCCTTGCCCACAGCCTCTCACCTGTTCTGAGCAGCTCTGTCCTCTTCGCCCACAGGCTGCGCAGCCCCTGGGTGCCCTCGTGCCTCGGGCAGCCCCGAGTCCTGCAGGGCCGCCTGACCAGGTCCTCACCCTCGCTCTGGGACAGGTAACACACCTGTTGTCTCCCTCCCATTCCATTCCTTGGTGTCTCTGCATCTGTCCCCAGACATCCATCCCATGTCTGTGTCTAACTCCCCAAGACAGAGGGGGAGGCTCAGAGAGGAGCAGGGTCTCCTAGGCCAGCAGAACACTGTCACCACACCCTGGCTCTGACCTTGGGCTCAGGCTCCTGTGAGTGGCCACAAGGGGAGATTCCTCCAGGACGACTCCTGCCATGGCAGGGAGGGAACCTAAGAACTCACTCACACTGCCAGATTAGCGTCAGCTCCTAGGACCCAGATCAAAGCAAGGTGGCCCTACAGGCGGCAGGCTCAACAGGGCTGACACAGGAGGGTGGCCCCAACCTGGAGGACCAGGACTGGCTGCTGCCAGCTCTGCACCCTCCCTTCACACGTCCATTAAGGGCTGTTTCTAGACACTGGGGACCTACCAGGCCATACTCTCATCCAAGACAGGACCCTGGGCCCCAGCATCTCCACTGGGCTCTCCATGGCCCCACTTCCACAGTACCACCTCCAGCCTCATCCTTGTGTGCTGGTGACCTGCTGGTGGCCTTAGCACCCACCGCACAGGGACCAGTGACAGACCTGCTCCCCATGTGTGGACAACCACCCCACTTTACAGATACGGAAACTGAGACCACAGCCAGGTGGGGCTCAGGTTGGTGCCCTGGAAGGGAAGGAGAGCAGGCAAGGTTGGGTGGCAATACCCAGGTGACCACCCAGTATCCTCCTGTCCAGAACTTTTAAGAAACAGCCCCTAGGATTGGAGCCAGCTGTGAAGACCTGTAGAAGGGTCCCGGGGCCCTCCCCACATGGGGGTGCAGGCAACAGTCAGTGGGTGACCTCTGTGGTCTGCACTGGACATAGAGTGAGAGGCACGGGGTGGTGAGCCCAGGAGAGACCTCCGTTGGAGATTAGGCCAGGAGGGGTGTGGCTGGGCGTGGAGATTCAGCCTTGGATGGCCCCCCAGGCCTTGCAGAACAACCTGGGCGAGGGTGGGGTCTGTGGATGTGATGGAGCCAGAGAGAGGGGAGGGGAAGATGTGGTGGGGACACCAGTATGGGTGAGCCTGGGGCATCACAGTGATGGGCCAGGAATCGTGACAGGGGCCTGAGTTGGAGGCTTCTGCAGCAAGGGGGTGTGGAGGTAGGCTGTGCAGCCAAGGACCCGCCTGGGTGCAGCTCAAGGTGTCAGGCATGAGGGGTTGGGGGGCTATCAGAGCAGGGAGTCATCCAGTGTGCAAAAGGCCCCTGGGAGGCCAAGGCAAACTGAGGCTGTAGAGCTGCTGCCCCTACGTGGCCCCGTCCCAGCCTGCCCTTGGCCCGTGCCCCTGCTCCCCACCTCCCTCTCAACTGTGGGCTCCCTGGGCCAGGGATCCTGCTGTGAAGTTCCAGGGTGAGGTGGGGAAGGGGGCCACCATGCAGAGTGGATGGATAACAGGGGCTGGCTCGCCCCAGTGACACCAGGGCCCAAGAGCCAGGTAGCCAAGGTGGAGGAGGGAGGGTCACCAGCTCTGAGGAGCCCCATCGAAACCAAGGCCCCCAGAATAGGGCAGGGCTGGGGGAGGGCACAGTGAGCTGCTGGCCTCAGAAGAATGAGGCCCCAGAACCAGTCTGAGTACTCGGGGCGTGGCTGGAGGAGGGGCGGGGACTCAGGCCTGAAGTGGCCACATGGGGTGATGGGCAAGGCTCCCCCTCTTCCCCAGGAGGCAGAGCCTGTGACCAAGAGCTGCTGTAGGGAACGTCCACCCTCAGGGGCACTGCCTGCTGTAGGGAGCTCTGGGGGATGTGGGCACCCAGGAAAGTTGCTGCCCTGCTGGGGAAGAAATCAGGGGCAGTGGGCCCGCTGGAGTGTGTGGCTGCAGCATGCTAGAGGCAGGACAGCCCAGGAAGGCTGCCTGGAGGAGGAGGGCCAGGCCGCCCAGCGGCAGCCTGCCTGCGTGGGCAGCCCCAGCTGGGGGGCCCTTGGCTCAGGGCTTCCCTTGTTACTCTGCCCCCTCTTTTGGGGAACTGACTCTTAGGAAGGGCTGCCCCGCCCTTCTGTGAGATTCTCAAGAATGTAAGCAACTCTTTATTTTTATTTATTTTTAAAAATGTAGACCTGGGCAGGAATCCAAGAATGCTTGAAGGAGGCTCGCCGTGTGCAAACCATGTTGTTCACTTGTAGGCCAGAGACTGAGGACGCTTCTGATGGGGGCGGGGAAGCAGCGATGGCCCTGGGGGGTGGTGGGACCCTCCCTCATCGCTGCACAGCCCTTGCTGGGTTTGGGTCAGGGAGGTCCTGAGGACAGAGGCTCTTGCCCAAGGTCCCTCTGCACATCTGGGCAGAGTCAGGGGTCCCAGCCCTGCCAGGTTGCCAGCGTGACCCCTGAACCTCCTGCTTCCCATGGTCAGGACAGTGCTGTGCACCCAACAGCAACCTGCCAGAAGTCACCTCCGGAGCATTGGTGCCTAGGCCCCTAATCTGACCCAGAGGACAGCGGGTGTGGCTCCTGCACTCCTGGAGCTCACAACCAGCTCCTGGGGCATGTCTACCCACTGTTGCCTGTCTGGTGCCCAACTTTACTTCAAGTGACTCCTTGTCTGGCGGCTCATAAGGGTAGATGGTGTCGGGGGGGGGGGTGTGCGGTGAGCAGGCAGGTGGCATCCTGGGGAGCCCCCAGTCTGTGGGCAGGTAGAGCCTCCAGAGCAGCTTGAGGAGGCTTCCCAAGGGGTCTGAGCAGGCTGTACACTGCCGAGCTTCCAGTGCTGTGTGCCTACCCTGCTGGGTCCTGCCTGGGCATGGGACATCACTCCAAGCCTCTCTTTGGCTCAGAGAGGTAGACACAGTATCTGGGGGCCACCAGTCAATACCAGGAGAAGGGAGATCAGGTCTCAGGCATGACACTGCCGCTGGGCCTTGGCCAGCCCCCAAGGGAGGCCTTGGGGCCAACAGTGCGCCTTGTACCAGGGCCCTTTAAGCCGCCCCCTCACTGGCAAGGTTCTGGGGTCCGTTTCTACTCCAAGGTGACCGGTTGGGGTTTTACTCCGGGCACTTGGCTCAGAGCCCCTGACCTCAGGGGTCGGAGGTCCTGATTGCCACTGCTGGGGCGATGTGCGTGTGCGCGTGTGCGAGAGAGTGCGACCCGGGCGTGGCGCGCCCCGGCACCCTTCAGCCGCCCACGTAGGCCCGCTCCGGGCGCTCAGTGTGCGGCCGGCCACCGCGGTGTCGTTGCAGTGCGCTGCAGGAGCAGAAGGGCGAGTTGCGCAAGCGGCTGTCCTACACCACGCACAAGCTGGAGAAGCTGGAGACCGAGTTCGACTCCACGCGCCACTACCTGGAGATCGAGCTGCGGCGGGCGCAGGAGGAGCTGGAGAAGGTCACGGAGAAGCTGCGCAGGTGAGGGCGGGCCCAGGGTGGCCGCCGGGGAGGCTCCTGCCTGCCCCCGCAGAAGTCAGCCCCTGTGCCCAGAGCAGCAGGTCGGGACTCGAACACAGGGTCGGCAGGCGCCAGGGACAGGCCCCTCCCTGCGCCCCTCACTCCTGTTCATGTTGGGTGTGACGGCTGCACGACACAGCAGCCAGAGGTGACTCTCCAGAAGCGACTGGCCGAGCAGGGTCCCCGTGGCACCCTGGGTCCTGATGGGGACCCGGCATCTGGGCCTGCAGGCAGATGCACAGACTTGGGGCCCCTCCTGGAGCTGCTGGAGCTGGACCCTGGCCAGCTGCACCAGCCTCCCTATGGTCTCGCCCATCACGCGCTAGCACATCACACACACAACGGAAGGGAAGCAGCTTTGCTGCTGGTTTAGTTTGTTTTAAATATTTGTGGGGAGCAGCTGGTGCTGCCCTGAGCGGGGCTTGCCAGGAGGGCTGCAAGCCTGGCCGCGTCCTGCTAAGCCTTTTGATGTCACCATGGAGTGGTGTGGAAACCAAGCCTGGCCAGACTTCTCTCAAGGCCCCACCCTGCCACTCGCTGCCTCACACTGCCCTTCTGTGTCAGCTCCCCCTGGGCAAGCTGGGGCTGAGGATGCACCCCAAAGGTAGTGTCAAAGATGGATGCTGTCATGGCCCCACCACTGGAGGACACCCAGAGCCTCCATTCCTCCCCCTAGCTAGACCCGCATGGTAGTTGCCATGTGTCTCTGCACGCACCCCAGAGGCCATCACGTGTTCAGTCTCTTCCTTACCAATGTGCAGCAGTGCTGTCAACTGTATCGTGAGGGCTGTAGGAACTGTGTGTGAACGTGAGCATGTGGGCCAGGAGAGAGGACCTGATAGGGTGACCCGCTCCGGGAGGGGGAGCAATAAGACCTTGGCCCTGGCCTAGGTAAAGCCTGGGCGAGACTCGGCCTTAATGAGATGGTTTCTGGTCGGAGCCCACATTCAACCAAGGCGGTCTAGGGGGGCAAACCCAGGACAAGAGTTCAGCTCCAGCCTGCTCTAAGGGCCAGCCACAGGGGCACGAGAAGGCTGGACCTCGCACGGCAACAACCCCTTTGCCTCCTGCTGCAGGATTCAGAGCAACTACCTGGCACTGCAGAGGATCAACCAGGAGCTGGAGGGCAAGCTGTACCGCATGGTAAGGGTCACCCTGCCGCCACTCCCCGTCCAGCCCTGCTTCCTGGGTCCTGTGACTCAGAACACAGCGGGGAAGTGGCCCCCTGGCATCCCCCCGCCCGATTAGGAGCTAAATCCCAGATCTTGCTTCCTGATGCTCCCAGACTGGGCTGGCCCTACCCCTTCCACTGAATGGGAGTCACTGTCAGGACAAGGACAGAGCTGGGCCTGGACGGCCCCAGCAGCAGGTCAACAGCCCAACCTAAGTGTTCAAGCAAAGCCTTAGGATGAAGGACGTGCATCGGGCTGGAGTCAGCCCAGCTTCAGGGACGGAGGGAGAGCCCGAGTTCAGGTCGTGCATGAGTCTGAAGAGAGTTGTGTCAGCCCGCCCCTTCTGGGATCTTCCGTCTTACTGTGAGGAGTAAATGTGACGTTCCCCAGGCCTGGCCCTGGCGGGAGTTGAGACCCCTGATACCCACAAAGGAACTGGGTGTTGCCTTTTCTGTCCGTGTGCTGGCAGGAGCAATAGCAGTGGTGGCCATGGGCATCCTGGTCTCGACTCTAAGGAGAAGGCACTTGTGGCTCCAGCAAGGGCTCAGGACGGGTTCCTCTTTCTAGTTTAGCTGGGTCTGGCACTGTCCAGCACCCTGGACAAGGACCCTTTTCTTCTGAGCCTCAGTGTCCCAATCGGTCAAGTGAGACGGGCAGGCTGGGAGGCACAGAGTGCGAGCCATCCCCAGATTCCTGGGGAAGGACATTGGCCTGTGTTGCAGATGGGAACTGAGGCTCAGTGGGCAGCGACTTGACCTGCGTCAGATGGCTTGTCAGGGCAGCTGGCCTCAAACCTGGGCCAGTCTATGCTCCTAACCCTGCAGCCTGGGCCCCCAGCACCTGGCATTCAGGCTCTCAGGACACAGCAGGCCTAATCCAACAGGCCTTTGGCTGGCCTGCTAGGAGCTGACTGCTGACCACTGACCACATCCTCCACTGTCCCTGTCCCACAGGGCCAGCACTATGAAGAAGAGAAGCGTGCACTGAGCCATGAGATTGTCGCCCTCAACAGCCACCTCCTGGAGGCCAAGGTCACCATCGACAAGCTGTCAGAGGACAACGTGAGTGCCACGTGCATTTGGCCCACAGAGAGCTGTGGGGGCAACTGAGGGGGTCTTCTTGGGAAGCACTGGCAGTCAGGGCGTTTTTGACTTGGAGGGACTCTGAGCTGAGGGGCTTTGGCCCAGCTTGGCACAGGGGACAGGTGGCTAGGCAGAGTGGTCAGGACTTGGAGGAGAGCTGGTGGGCCACACGCTGCCAAGGCATCCCCAAGAGACCCTCTGCTGGAAGGGCCTGAGTTAGGGAATGTGAGGCCGAGTTATCCCACACAGGATGGCACATCCTGGCCTCGTGCCTTCAGCCAGCCCCAGTGTTGCCCACAGGCCTGATCTCAGAGGACCCTTGAGATGGGCAGGCCCTTTCCAGCAACCATGCTTTCACGAATCGGCATTGACTGACTCCTCGTCAGATCTGGCTAGGCGGAGATTTTGATGTGAACAACACAGGCGGAGGGGGGATTATATATATACACACATATATACGTGTGTGTGTGTGTGTGTGTGTGTGTGTGTGTGTAAATTCATTCCCTGCCCACGTGCAGCTGAGATCCAGGTGGGGGAGGCAGACAGTAAGCCAGGTAACTGCACAGCCTGGAGATGCTAGGAGCGCTCCACTGCAGAGAAGTGAAGCCAGGAGCAGGATGACGAGCTGCCAGCGGCGGGTCTGCAGACTTGGCAGCTTGGCTGGGTGTTTCTGGAACAGGCTGCTTGAGCCGGGACCTGAAGGCAGGGGTGGGTGGGAGGCCCTGCAGACATCGGGAGAGGAGTCCTTCCAGGCGGAAGGAGCACGCTGCCCAGCCTACCCTGGAGGACAGCAAAGAGGCTGCCGGTGGGGCGGCCTCAAGCCACGAGGTCCAGCAGGAATCTGGGCTTTACTCTGAGATGGGAGCCCCAGCAGCCTGCCGAATAAAGGGGCAGCACTTACAGGTCCACTGGGCTGCTACCTAGTGAGAACAGACTTCAGGAGTTGAGGGCGGCAGCAGGAAGGTCAGAGAGGAGACCAGGCCACAATCCGCAGGGCAGAGAGCAGTGTCAGCCAGAAGGTGGCAGGCAGGTGGGGAGGAGGGCTCATTCTTGGCTACATTTTGAAGATAGAAACAACAGGAAGAGCTCTTGGGTGTGCTGTGCAGGCAGGTGAGGAGTCCAGCCAGCCCCAGGATCGGAGCCTGAACAAGGCACGGCCACCTGAGGGGCAGGTGCGGGTGCAGCGAGGCTTGGATTTGAGAAATGCAGGCGCATCCAAAGGGAATGGTCTTGAGGGTGGTCGGGTACCGAATGGAGCTGGGGAGCAAGCCAGGTGCGTGCAGGTGAGGAGAGGGGAGGCTGCAGGCCACAGGGACCCTCCGAAGTCGGGTTAATGAGTTGGAACCAGCAAGGACGACTGAGAGTGAGTAGCCAGCAAGAGGGAGACACCAGGCACGCATGGTGGCCCAAGCCACATGAGGAGGAGATGGTCCTCAGCAAGCTGGCCAGCTGGGGGACAGCTGCTGAGAGCTCAGGTAAGAGGAGTTTGAGGGCAACCTTGGGATTTGGGGCCCCAAAACTAGAAGCTGAGTGAAGGGGGCCTCTCATGATGGAGAGGTGACTGCAATGGTGGGGACGGGAGGCCCCAAACCCAGACCACTCTGGCAAGCAGTGTGGCTCTCGCGGGAGGCAGAGAGAACGTGGTGCAGGGAGACTTTTCCTCAGGTGCAAGGCCAGGCCCTCCGCAGAGGGTGCCACCCCTCTTGGTGCATCTCTGCAGGGGTAGTGCGTGTGAGGAAACAGGCATAGCTGGCTTCAGCGATGGCCCACATCAACTGTGCTGGCTCCCAGACTTAGCAGAGCTCGGGCTCAAGGCCACCCAGCTCTTCCCACAGCACCAGGCTCTTAATAGGTAGAGAGCCCCTTCCTGCTCTCTCTGCCTGAGGAGGCCGTGGCTCCCCACCCACCCTGAAAGCCAGCAGCTGTGGCCCCATGGGAGGGCTGCTGAACCTGACACCCTCTGATATGGACAGTTGAAGGCCTTCAGTGCTCAGCCAGCAGCCCTGCCAGTGTGATGTGAGACCATGTGCACGGCAAAAACTGTCCAAGGCCTCCAAATGGCATCCACTACTGGCTGGGCTAGTAGGGGTGCAGTGGCAGATCCTGGCTGGCTGGGCAGTACCCACGGCTCTCTGCTGCCAGTGGCAGCCGCACAGGAGGCCGTAGGGGCCAGTTGTCAGTTCTCACCCAGTTGTGCTATTCCTAGGAGGTCCAGGGAGGTATGAGAGGGACTTGGGGACCCAGGTTCCCTCCATCATGCAGGCCAGTTGGGGCACCAGTCTCAGTGAGGGTGGGGGCGAAGAAGGTTCCAGGATGTGGGAGGGGCAGGAAGAAGTGCCCATGCTGTGCACTGTCTTGCTTTAACTGGTCCTGGCTGAGCTGGGACTTTGGCAGCAGCCCTGGCCAGGAGTGTCGTGGGGCAAGGCAGGTGGATGACCAGAGCCCTGCTGTGGCTCTGGAGGGGAGTGAAGGCCTCTGCAGCCACAGGCACATGCAACAGAGATTTCCAAAGTCAACCAAAGCCCCTTGAGTCCTACTGTTTGCATCTGTTTTTAGCTCTGGAGGCTGACCCAGTCCCTGTCTGCACCCAGAGTCACACACCTGCCCACCTAGCCCCGCCCCCAGCCAGCCCTGTGGCCAGGCAATGCTCTGAGAGTGGGGCATGAGCAGCACGTCCACGACTAGGGGTGGCAGGGGCTGGGGGCCCACCCTTGTCCCTCATTCCTGCCTGTCACTGCTCACCAGGTCATCTTGGAGGGACCCCTGGGGCAGAGGGGCAGGGAGACCAGATGGACCGGCCTGGGGCCGATGGGGCCTACTACACTACCATCGCCCCACCTGTCAGAGGCTCTGTCTCGGCAGGCCCAGGGCCATGTCTGGGCAGCCGCAGGACTGTCTGGCAGGGCCCTTCCACATACCAGAAGCTCCAGATCCAAACAGGCCCTCACCTGTGGGCAGGAACGTGAAGCCCGGAAGGACGGGGCCAGGAGTCGGTCCTTGTCCTGCTGGCTGCAGAGCCGGCTCTGCCCACCGTCCCATTGCCTGCTGGCCATTCGGCACTGGTCAGGGCGGCAGGGACCTGCCTGGGCGAGCTGCGCCGAACCCCTTCTCTTGTCTTCCAGGAGCTCTATAGGAAGGACTGCAATCTAGCGGCCCAGCTGCTGCAGTGCAGCCAGACCTACGGCAGGGTCCATAAGGTGTCCGAGGTAACGTGACCCCGCCCCAGCCAGGCCCACCCTGTCCCAGGACCACTCTGGGCTCCTTTTGGGCCGGCCCCACCCCGAAGCCACCCCCACCCTTGAGGAGGAAGATGCCGGGTGAGCCTGAGCCCCTCGCCCTCCTCACACCCGCGGGTCCTGGCATCGCTGCCCCCACGCATCCTGCCTCCCCTGGCTTGGACAGCCTGTGGCCCGCCCAGAACTCCCTGAACCCACCCAGGCTGCCCCTTTTCCTCTGGGGCCACTCCTGCTTTTGCTGCAAGCCCCCATGCAGAGCGTGTGCACCTTACAGCAGCCTTAGGCACTGGGCACAATGACAGTCCCACTCTAGAGGCCAGAAACACACCTCAGGGAACAGGCCTGGCAGAGGCCCTGGGCCAACAGACAGCAGAGCCTGGACTCAGAACCAGGCCTGTTTGGTGCTGAAGCCAGACTGGGCAGAGCCCACCCTGCCCCTCCACCGTCTCCTGGAGCACTGGCCCAGGGGCCTGCTCACCCACACACACCTCCCACCCAGGCCTCTGTCCATCCCCCTTTCCCCTGGGCCCAGGCCACACCTGACATGCTCACAAAATAGATCAAACAGTAGCGGGACATCACCCACTAGCACCAGGCGCTCCTGCAGGAGCCACCCGGCGCGTGGCCCTGGCCTCAATCTTTGTTGCATCTGTTTCTGAGTCTGTCTCCTTCCGCAGCACAGGGTGGGGGCTGGGGTGGGTGCCCAGAACCCACAGGCCTGAGAGCAGGTCAGCCCTGGGCAGAAGCAGGCACTGAGGCCTGAGCCAGGCCCATCCCAGCTTCTCGGGGCCCACTGCCCCTCTGGGCTCTGCCCTGTCAGAGGGGGTGGGGCGGGTAGAGGTGACCAGGGAGCCCCAGGTGCTGACAACAGCCCTGTGCTCGGGAGCTTGTTCAGCACAGCATCCTGGGCCCTGGCTCCTGCGGCATGCTGTGAGAACCCCGGGATGTCCCTGTTCATCTATCTGTCTGCCTGCCCGTCGGTCACGCTGACCACGGTCCTCAGCCTCAGGGCCAAGGCTGGGCCTCCATGTTGACTGTGACCCCGTCCCCACCCTCCCCTCCCCTCACACCTGTTCCAGCTGCCCTCGGACTTCCAGGAGCGCGTGAGCCTGCACATGGAGAAGTTTGGCTGCAGCCTGCCCTCCCAGCTCTGCCACCCAGCCTACGCTGACAGCGTCCCCACCTGCGTCATCGCCAAGGTGCTGGAGAAGCCTGACCCCGCCAGCCTGTCCTCCCACCTGTCGGATGCCTCAGCCCGTGACCTGGGCTTCCGCGACGGGGTGGAGAAGCAGGCCCCACAACCCCCATACAAGGGGGACATCTACTGCAGCGACACAGCCCTGTACTGCCCAGAAGAGCGGCGACGTGACCGGCGACCTAGCGTGGATGCGCCGGTGACAGACGTGGGCTTCCTGCGGGCCCAGAACTCCACAGACAGCGCTGCGGAGGAGGAGGAGGAGGCCGAGGCGGCGGCCTTCCCCGCTGGCTTCCGGCGCGAGGCCTTCCCTGGCTACGCGGGCTCGCTGCCCACGTCCAGCTCCTACTCCAGCTTCAGCGCCACGTCGGAGGAGAAGGAGCACGCGCAGGCCAGCACGCTCACCGCCTCGCAGCAGGCCATCTACCTGAACAGCCGCGACGAGCTCTTCAACCGCAAGCCGCCTGCTGCCACCTACCAGGGCAGCCCTCGCTTCGCCAAGGCCACAGCTGCGGTGGCAGCCCCACGCGAGGCTGAGGTGGCCCCAGGGTTTGGGCGGACAGTGTCTCCATACCCAGCCGAGTCCTTCCGCTTTCCAGCCACCCCGGGCCCCCAGCAGGCCCTGATGCCCCCAAACCTATGGAACCTGCGGGCCAAGCCGGGGTCCGCCCGGCTCCCTGGAGGGGATATCCGGGGCCAGTGGCGGCCCCTGAGCGTGGAGGACATTGGTGCCTACTCCTTCCCGACCAGCACCGCAGGCCGTGCCTCGCCCTGCAGCTTCTCCGAACGCTACTATGGTGGCAGTGGGGGCAGCCCAGGCCAGAAGGCTGAGGGCCGCGCCAGCCCCCTCTATGCCACCTACAAGGCCGACAGCTTCTCGGAGGGTGACGACCTCTCCCAGGGCCACCTGGCAGAGCCCTGCTTCCTGCGGGCAGGCGGCGACCTGAGCCTCAGCCCCAGCCGCTCCACCGACCCGCTCCCCGGCTACGCGCCCAGCGATGGAGACAGGGACAGGCTGGGCGTGCAGCGGTGTGGAGCTGGCCGCAGCCCCGAGCCCGAGCCCGGCTCCAGGGACTCCTTGGAGCCCAGCTCCATGGAGGCTTCGCCGGAAATGCATCCTGCTGCCCGCCTCAGCCCCCAGCAGGCCTTCCCACGGACTGGTGGCTCCGGGCTGAGCCGCAAGGACAGCCTCACGAAAGCCCAGCTCTACGGAACCTTGCTCAACTGACCACTGCGTGCAGGCTGCGGCTGGGGCCTCCACCCCTGCTTTCCCACCCACTGTGGTGGCCAAGAGGGGCGGCCCTCCCCAGACACCCATGTTCCCCAGCCCCCCACCAAGGAGGACTCAGTTCTCCCAACGCCCCCTCTCCCACCACCCAGTAGAGTCTGAGAGGGGGACCCCCGCCCCCATCCCGTCTGTCCACCCCAGCCTCACCACTAAGCAACTCCCACTTGGAATGCCCATTTAGAACGTTGTCACACTGTCACCCCACCCAAGGGGAGCACTTCCCCTTTTATAAAGTGAAACTATTTTTATAGAGAAAAAGGGTCTTAACGCACTTGGCCTCCAGCAGCCTGGATGGCCGCCTTGGCGTTCTCCACACAAAGCTCCTTTATTTCTCTGGTGAGGGTGCATGGGGCCTGCCCCCGAGAAGGGAAAGACCAAGCCCCACACGCAACGCGAGGAGACACCCAGCAAGTCGATGGCAAGGGGACCCCGCAGTGCCGTCCACCAGAAGGGGCAGTGAAACCCATTCGGAGATGAGATGTTGGAACACCCTGTTTCTCCCAGTGTAGCCCGCACAACACCCTGAGCTCTCCCGTGGCCCCTAGTCGTGAGTGGGGCCGGGACGACGTCCCAGTTCGGCCGGTGCTCCCTCCTCCCCGCCCCGCTCCCAGCGCCACCTTACTCTACCTCAGATGTATGAGGCCCCTCCGACCCCTGCTCTGTGCGATGCATGCCTGTCGTCAGTGTTGTGTTTGGCACTCATCAATAAAAGACACAAGTGGGAGGTATTTGCGTGTGACTTGTTTTTTCTTCCCTGACCTCTGCGCAGCCAAGATGGGCCCCTCACCTGCTCTCGGCTGTCCTCCCTAGCCTGACATCTCCACTGTCCCTGGCATTTGAGTTCTTCTCCTGCACAGCGCGGGCCGAGCCGCCCGCCTCCTACCTCCCTTACTGCTTCCACCTCAAGCAGATTCGTCCAAACCCCCGGGTGCAGATCTGTTGGTGGCAAGCTCTGAGTATGTCCACCTACCTCTTCCCCAGTGCCGTCTTCCCTGCGGCACCCTGGCTCCTGTGGTATGGGAAGCCCGTCGTTGGCCTGGCAGCTAGCTGTTCCCTTCACAGTCACTTAGCTTCTCTTTGGCTTCTAGCTTTCTACAGTTTCCCAAGGTCTATCTAGGTGTCCTCCTTAGGACTCACAGGGAGTCTTGAACCCGTACATTGGTGTATTTTATCAATTCTGGAAAAATCATCCTGTTATTTTTTAAAAATATATTTCTCAGTCCATTCTCTCTTCTCTCCCTCTAGGCTGCCCAGCAGCCTCTAACCGTACCCACTGCTCTCTCCCAAACATTTCCCTAATTTTGTCTCAGCCTGCTGCAATCCACATGATGTCTTCCACTCACTAATTGTTCATTCAGCTGCCAAACAACAGCTAAGTTTACTTCAATTGCTAGTGTTTTCCATTTCTAGACATTCTGTTTGGTTCTCCTGCAGTCACTGTGCTACCCTCGATAGCTCCCCGTTCCCTGGAGCTGTTTTCAAGCATGTGTCTGCTCCTTCCATCATGTGGAGTCACATGGTCTGTTTCTTTGGTCCTGCTCATGTTGCCATGTTTCTTTGTGTTCCTGGTTCTCTCTGATGATGCTCATTCTTGCTCTTGAAAAATGTATTATGGGGGTCCTGCCAGGCCTAGGACAAAGACTTCTTCCTTCAGGGGAGTTTTATATCTGCTTCTCTGGGTGTGTGGGGGTCCTTCCCATTGGAGACCACCTTGACAAGGTTCATGGCCTAAAGTCCTGCCCCAGCCTCCAAAGGCAGCCCCAGCTGGGGCTACCACTGCCTTGTTCCCAGAGCATTTCAGATGGTTGGGACCCCTGCTCAGAGATAGGTGAGGATTGTGGCTAGGGAACATACACTTGCCTCTCCAAAACCTCCCAGCTCAAAGTTGGCTTAGCAGGATCCTGGGACTTGTAAGTGCTTATAGCTCTGGTCCATAACTTCTCTCCCCAGAATCCCTGGGCTAGGGCTTGGTGCTTCCCTGTTCTCCCCAGTGCTGAACCCAGCTGTCCAGCCATGCTGGCCACAGGGACTTGGCTCTGCTGGGAGACAGCTGGTGTAACACTGGGCCCAGGGCTTCAAGTACAGAGGGCCCATGGTTATCCAAATAGGGGAGAGTCTCACTGTTCCATGGAAAAGAGTGAAAGGGATCAGGAAAGCTCCTGCTGGGTGCTAAAGGATGAGTAGTTCACAGATGTGACAGGTGGGGAGTTCCCGGAGCTATTCGTACTCCCAGGTACTCCCTAAGGGCTCAGACTGGAGCCATCGTTTTCCTTCTGACCTGCTGCCACAGCTTGGTGGTTGCTGGGGGCAGATCCCATCTTTCTAGGCAGCCCAGGCCAGCCAGGGTGGGGATCCCCCTCCTCTGCTCCCACTCAGAACCCTGCCTTGTCTTCAGTGAGGCCCCATCTGTACACCCACCATCCACCCATCCATCCATGTCTCGTCTCAGAGTCCAATGGGAGAGTGCATAGCTGGGCTCTGCAGCCAGCTGGCCACATCACCCTCGAAAGTACCAAGTACCCTCTGGCCCAGTTTCCCCTTCTGAAGCCTGAGGACACTGATCACCTCCAGGGACCCTCTAGAGAGTCAGTGGCCCCACTGTATAGAGGGCCTTGCTAGGCTGGAAGTCAGGGTCCAGACAATCCTCAGGGTCAGACAGCTCTGGCGCCCTCAGAGGGCTTCCTCAGCCAGTTGGTGGGGTCATGGTCACCCTGCAGGAGCTGCGAACCCAAGTCCCACTCAGAATAAAAGCCACAGCTACGCCTGGTGCCCAGGACAGCAGGCAGCCAACAGCCTGCGCAGGTGTCTCAGGATGAAGCTGCTGCTCCCAGCACAGATTCGGAGCTGGCATTTCGGGTTTTAAAGGTGGATAAAGGTGGGTGCTCGGCTCAGGAGGTGGGTGGAGGGGAGCCCGCTCTTCATTCCTACTCCCTGGCTCCTAAATTTAGCTTTCTTATTTTAAAACTGCAAATGGTGAACTCCCCAACACCTTACCAAGGGTCGAAGTCAGTCTTTGCTCTTTGGAAGAACACTTGGAAAAAGAAACAGGAGCACAGGGCACGCACGCCCACCGCGGTCCTTCCAACACAGAGCCCACAGCAGCAGGCAGGCAGGCAGGCGGGCACTCCCACACCTCTTGAATCCAGAGGGACGGCCCTAAGAAGCCGCCACAGTGTCCCCCTGCCCCAGGAGGGTCACAGCTTTGGGTCTGTTCAAGGCCACCAGCTTGAAAAAGAAATGGACTTCAGAGAAAGAGGTGTGGATGGCGTTTCAGGGCAACAATCTACAAAGCCCTTGCCTCTGCCTCATGTCCCCCACTCCTGCCGACTGGCCCACTCCACAGATGAAAAAACAGGCTCAGAAGCAAAGCCCCTGCACGGTCCCACACAAGCAAGGGACGGCCTTGGATCTGAGCAGTCTCCCAGCTCCGCATCCCCAGGGCTGCGTGCTCAGCACAGGAGAGGAGCCAGGCAGTCCTGGTGAAGAGGAGGTCCCAAGGCACACTCATACCGGAGCCTGACTCGGGTCCTGAGTAATTTGGTGACGCTAACAGAAGGGACACTGTCAGCAGAGAGTGGTGTCCATCCCCATCACAAGACACTCTGGGGAAGGTGGAAACCCTGGGTAGTGCTGGGTGTCAGGCAGGCCCCTGGGACCCAGGACCTGGGGCTGGCCATGAGGTGGGGGCAGGAAAGGAGGCGAGAGCAGCCCGGGAAGGCGAGGCCTCCTGCTGCGGCTGATCCGCTCACATACCACTCCTCATCCAGCAAGCGTGCCTGGACCCGGGGAGACACTCAGGGAAACACCCGTGGGGTCGTGGGTTCTGTGGGGAGTGTTTCACTCCCCACCCCAGTGCCACCTTGGGACTACGACTCACAGCTCCCACCATGCTGGGCCACCAGGCTTGTCTGGGGCAAGCAGCTGATAAAAGCCAGCAGCTCACGTCCTCCCAAGACTCGTCAATGGCAAGAAGGAAAGAGGGCAGCCCCGCAGCCGCTGCTGTGAGGCCCAGCATGGACGAGGCCAGTGCCCGCCAGTGCCCGGAGAGCAGCGGGCCAGCAAGGGCAGGACAGGGTCCCCAGCTTCTGGCTCCAGGACAAGTTCTGAGAATGCAGTCAAACCACACCCTCTGGCCTACACTGGCCCAACACCTACATCTGTCAAGCAGCCAGCCTGATATCAACACTGCTGACTGCCGCTGCAATTGAGCACCTACTGCATACAGGACCTACCAAGAGGTACACAGACCAATCTCACTAATCCCCACAAGGTGAGTCTCATCAGCTCTCATTTTGTAGGAAGGCCCAGGGTGGCCATGCAGCTTGCCTCAGGATGCACAGCAACAAAGCTGAGGTCCATCTGACCCCGCAGCATGCATCTTGTCAACAGGCCAGGTCTGCAGCCATTCCTGGAGCACCAACTGTGTACCAGAGGGCAGGGACAGAGATGGAGGAGAACCACCTCAGAGCCCTTGACTGTGTTGGAGACAGGCCACATCAGGTGGAGCCAGGTCTCTGTGGGCTCAGCATGAAGCAAGCTCGTTCTCTGAGGTCACTGTCTGTGCAGGGTCCTGAATGAGGGAGGGATTGTGGGTGTTTACAGGGTAGGGACAGGGGCCAGCACCTGTGACTGTGGGTATAAAGACTCTGAAGCAGAGCACAGAGGAGGCGACCATCAGCCTGCTAGGGCTGGGAAATGATCTGGGCTGGCTTCAGAGGTCCCAGGGCTTCCAGTGGCCACAGAATGGACGAGGTCCCAGGGCTTCCAGTGGCCACAGAATGGACAACAAAGGGCAAAGGCCAAGGTGAGGTGAGAGGGAGGGCGTCCACCTGAGTCCCGAGGGGGAGATGCCCCCTCCCTGTGCCAGGCTGTCTCGGCTTCCCAGACTGAGCAGGCAGCCCCACCCAGTGGGTGCGTCCATTTGTGCCAGGGGCCAGGCACACTAGATATGGGGCACGACTGCTTCTACCAGATCAGCCACTCTTTTTTTTCCCCCTTTTTTGGTACTGGGGATTGAACTCAGGGGCACTCAGCCACTGAGCCACATCCCCAAGCCCTGTTTTGTGTTTTATATAGAGACAGGGTCTCACTGAGCTGCTTAGCGCCTCGCCATTGCTGAGGCTGGCTTTGAACTCGCGATCCTCCTGCCTCAGCCTCCTGAGACACTGGGATTACAGGCATGCGCCACCGCGCCCGGCCAAATCAGCCATTCTTGAGCCTAAAAATAGACATAGAAGGTGCTTCCAGCCTAAATTCTCACCACGTCCGACCCAGAAGCACGAGGGGTCCGGGGCCCTGTGACCCACATGGGCCTGGGGTACCCGTGCATTCACCCTAAAAGGCGTGGTGGGGCACACGGGCTGGTGTCCCTCTCCCCACTCCCCCACGCTCAGCTCCAGCGTCCTCACCCCAGCGAAGCACGCACTTGGTGCTGCCTGTGTGACATCTGTTGTGCCGACTGCCTTGCTCTGACAGTGGGCTGGGCAAGGCCACAAGGACAAAGGTGAAAGGACAGGCCCTCAGCAGAGAGCTGACTCAAGGTCTCTGCTCGGCTCACTCCTCTGCCTGGAACGCCCTTCCCGTGGACCCGAGAGAGATCCACGGCAGCTTCCACTGAGCAGGCAGCCCCACCCAGTGGGTGCGTCCATTTGTGCACCCACTGGACCAGCTTAGCCTCCCTCCCCCGGCTGGGCGCCACCATGACAGCACCCCAGAGACTTGCCTCTCCTCATCTTCCCAGCGAGCCTGCAGGCCAGCACCTCACACTCCCCATTTTGCAAACGTGAGACAGACTAGGAGGGGAGGCACCCTGCCACATCTCAGCAGCAGTGAGCGGACGGGCCGCACGGCCCTCAGCTTGACCGGGCCTCCTCTCACATCCTTGGCATTTCCTTGCTGACTGCCCCCCAGAATGCCCTCCTGGTCAGCTCAAGGTCTGCCTCCTTCAGGACTTCCCAGGCACCTGGGCCCTCACCCTCATCTGCTTGGGGGGCCCTTGTGCTCTGCATGTGCCCCCCTAGCAAGCATGGCCCCTCAGTGACAGTTCCGTTGGGTTCAGTGTGCAGCGACCTACCCAGGACCCTGAGGAGTCAAGTTTCACGCAGCCTAGCCCTGGAGGCTCTGCGGGACCTGTGTCTTCACATCGCCCCTTCCCAGGACACAGTCACCCAGGGGATGCCAGCCTTGGGCAGAGCAGGGATCCAAATGGCCATACTGTGTGGGAAGAAGGGGCTGGGGACCTACGAGGCTGGCAGGGCCACAGAACTCTAGCACAGGGTTCCCAAGGGCACAGCCAGGCCCAGAACCCCACTGTTCCGGGAGACACTCCTCTCAGGACCAGCAGAGCAGAACGCCCCACCTCGAGCTCCCGGCCCTCGCCTGTCTTGAGCCTCCCAGTGGTGGGGAGTGGGCAGCAGGGAAAGCTGCTGGTGCACAGCTGCCACCGACAAAGCCTGAGAAGCACAAGAGCAGCGTTTATTGGGCATCACCAGCCACCTGGCAGGTGCTTTCACTCACACAGTCCTCACAACCCTGAGACAGGTCCTATCCCCACTTCACAGATAAGGAAACAGAGGTTCAGCAGGCGGCAGAGGCAGCGTCTGCCTGGGTCTGACCCAAAGCCAATTTCAGGGCCCACACTCCCTCCTCTGAGGAAGAAGGGGGCCCCAAGCCCAGCTGGGTCAGTGCCAGATCTTGATGTCACCTCCCCAGGAGCAGGTGGCGAGGACGGAGGGCAGCACGGGGTGGTAGGTGGTGCCAACACAGGCCTGCGTGTGCCCCTGCAGCGTGCATGCCCTGCTGGCTGTGCGGAAGCTGAACATCAGGACCCGGCCATCGGCACTGCCTGTCACCAGAAGGTCACCGCACGGAGAGCACTCACAGCCCACTGCGTAGCCTTCGACCTGCAGAGACAGGGGAGTGGTGAGTGGGCCACAGCCAGTCCTCAAGGTTACCTGGGCCTTGGGATTATGACTCCACCCTACAGAGGAGCAGCTGAGGCCCAGCAGCCCTGAGGCCAGGCTGAGTTCTGGGAAGTGCAAGGCTCTGGAGTGGACCACACCTTGAGGCGCGGGAGAATCCAGCAGGAGCAGCCCCTGCACAGCAGGGTCTGGCCTTAGTGATAGTCACTGAGTTTCTGGCCCCTTCTGCTCCACACAGGAGGTCTTGGGTGGGGAAGGGGCAGCGCAGAGATGGCCTCTCACCTATCTGGCCTGCTCCTGCCCTCGCCCCCACCTGTCTTTGTGAGCCCACTAGTGCTTTCAGATTGGCCCAGGGCCTGGGGTAGACAAAAGCCAATGAGGCATGTGTCACCAGGGAAAGAGAAACAGAATGTACCCAAAGAGAGGGTCGTGCACCCCAGGTCCCAAGTCCGTTCCTGGTGCTGCCTGCTGGGAGGCTCTGCGTACCTTGTGCCCTTCGTAGCGCCGCCGTCTGCTCATCCGGTAAGGCCACACAGCGGAGAAGAGGGCCAGGTAGTTTCCGTTGGTCTGTGCCAGGAACACAGGCTCCCTCGGGTGCAAGGCAAGGCTGGGGCAGGTGTATCTCTCCTGAGAAGCAGCAAGACCATAGGCGGGTCAGAGAAGGCTGCCCCTGAGGCTTGTCTCCAGCCTGCACTCTGCTCTTGAGGCCAGGCCGCTCCCGCCAGACCTTGGCTGGAAGGTCTGCATGGGTTTCCTACTGCCACTGTAACAAATCACTACCAACCCAGTGGCTTAAAACAACACATAGTTATTGTCATGCAGTTTTGGAGGTCAGATGTTTGATGTGACTCTCACTGGGCTAAAGTCGAGGTGTCGTCAGGGCTGTGTCCCTTCACCAGGCTCTGGGGGATCTCATCTCCTTGCCCTTCTCCAGTTCTTAGAAGCCACCTGCAACCCTGTGGCAGGATGGAAAATGGCCCCCAGATACATCCACATCCTAATTCCTGAGTCCTGGGACATTGCCTCATGTGCTCACACCCACCTCCCTACCTCCATGGTGAACCCTAGTCCCATGGCCCAGCCTTGCCCAACCCAGGGTCTCATACAGCCAAAAGGCCCAGGAAATGAGGAGGTAAATGGCCAAATGAAAAGGTCAAGTGGGAAAAAATTGCTCACAAGGGGGTGGGGTCCACACAGAAAGCACCCTAAGAACCCCCCTCTTAGCCAGATCTGGCCTTAATCGTGTGAGACTTAAGTCTTGAAATGACCCCACTCAGAGGGCAAAGTGCGGAGCCATTAGGACCATGCGCGTCAGAGGCAGAGAGGCCACAGCAGCTGAAGGACAAGCTCCCTGGCCTAAGTGGCTGGCAGAGCACCTGCCTGCCCCACAGAACACGCAGACAGGCAGGGCCGGTGGCTCGGGCAGGACACGCTGCAGCGGCCCCGCTCCGGGTCTCCGTGGCTCTGGCAGGCAGGCAGTTTGCTCAGGCAGCTTCGAACCCTCAGGACGAGGCGGCAGGAGCAGAGCATGCGCACGTGACAGCACTGTAAATTCAGAGAGCTGCGGTCTCCAAAGGTGACAGCGGCCATGAAGGTGCTGCTGGTGGTGGCTGCAGTGGTGACTGGTACTGATGGTCATGCCTGTGGTGGTGCTGGGGGTGACAGCGATGGCGGTGCTGACGCTGCTGGTGGCAGTTAGACCATGATGCAGTGCTCCCGGTGCCTTGCACTGTGCTGCATACCCTTTATGAGCATTTTCTCTCTTAATTCTCAAAACCACTTTCTGCAGTGAATAATATCATCCTCAATTTTCTGGTTTTTTTGTTAGTTTTTGTTTTTGTTTTGAGACAGGGTCTTGTATGTTGCCCAGGCTGGTCTCCAACTCCTGGGCTCAAGTGACCCTCTTGCTTCAGCCTTCTGAATAGCTGGGACTACAGGCACATGCCATAGCACCCAGCTCTCATCCTCAATTTTCTAACAGGAAAAGTAAGAATTAAATAGGCTCATAAGCCAGTGCAGAGGCCCACTCCTATAATCTCAGCCTACTCAGGAGGCTAAGGCAGGAGGACAGCAAGCTGGAGGCCAGCCTCAGCAACTTAGACAGACCCTCGGCAAGACCCTGCCTCAAAATAAAAAAGGGCTGGGAGTGTAGCTTAGTGGTAGAGTGCCCCGAGTTCCATCACCAGTATGAGGCGAGGGGGACTAAATCACAGTCCACAGACCCCCTTGCAGGTGATGAATGAGGCCCTCAGCACAGGTGTTCCACTTTGAGCCCTTGCTCTGAACTCCTCATCACATCACCTACCAAAGGTGCTGAGCAAGGGAGGTCAGAGACCCCAGCCCTTCTGCTTGGCTGGTCAGGCTGGCAGTGGGAGGGTTAGGGACCCTCAGGCCACAGCGCCAGCTTTCCTTCCAACTGACGGAGCTGCCCCCACCCTACAGGTGCTGTGCGAGGATGGGAAAGCGGGAGAGCTACTCTGGGGCCTGCAGACGGTGCAGGCAGCTCTCTCTTGAGCCCCACCCTGGGGATTTCAGGCAGCTGAACCCCCTCCCAAAGGAGGGGCCTGGGAACCCAGACAGACCAGGGATACAGGAACATGTCAGAGTTGAAACTGAGAACAAATAGAGCTTCTCACGTGGAAAATCTGGTTGGAGATTTTGGCAGAGCTCCGAAAATCCCAGGCAATAATGGTGCGGTCAGCAGAGTCCCGCGTGGAAGCGTCAGTGCTGCTCAGGAACTCGGAGCCTTCCTGGAGAAAGAGGATGTCCAAGGTCTGCTGGATGGTGGCCTTGTAGCCTCTCACCACCTGCAGGAGTAGACACTGGTCACACGGGCAGCCTGGGAGCACAGGGCAGGTGCCGCCCAGGCACCCAGGGGGCAGCGGGTTTGATGGAGTGGTTCTGGGCCACGTTCACTCCGGCAGAGCGGCCCCAAGCGCTTCTGTGGTGGGGGAACCTCTGTTTCCTAGCAGGCCAATGCCTGTGGGTCCTGGAGCTATTCTGGGATGCCTTCCCTGACAGCCTAGGCCCACGACCATGTCCCCCCTGTTGCTACATGTGGGGGGTCCAATGAAGCACCAGCCCCTCCCAGCACACAGGCTCCTTGAGAGCAGCTAGTGTCCCATGAAAACATGCTGAAGAAGGGCCTAGGCCTTGCTCAAGGCCCCAAGGGCATGGTGATACTCATCAATACTGATGTCATATTTTGTGGAGGGTCTGAAGACCTCACGTAATTCCCAGCTCACAAAGTCCCAAACCATTGTCCCGGCACGCTGCCGCTGCTGTGCGGCTGGCAGTTCCTCTGGTTCTTGAGGGCCACTTCTCACCCACTTTGCTCCTCTGACTCCACCTGGTCTGGGCAGGGGGTGAGGCCGCGCGAGGATAAGAAGGAACTCCATTTAACAAACACGGAGGCTGTGCAATCCTGACCTAACAGGTCAGTGTGCCCAGCCTCCAAGGTGGAAGGGGCCAGCTAGGCCGCAGGGTTACCAGCTCCCAGGGCGCCACCACGTGGCTACACCACCAACACAGCTCAGTCCTGCCAGCTAGGAAATGAGCCGTCTTGACAAATTAAAAAACTAGAGTTCATACCTTTCAAATTGTTGACTTGTATTTTCTGTTTTACTCTTTCAAATACATATGCTAAATGCTCATTAAATGCAGCCCTCCCCAGACTTCATTTAGACTGAGGGAGGGGAAGTGGAGACCCATTTTCCAGATGAGGTACACTGAGTTCGGGGAGGTAGGGACTGGTTCAAGGTCACACAGCCAAAGTGTGGCAGATCCTTTCCCCACACCTGGGGCCCAACATTCAGTTTCTTACGGGCCAGTTTCTGGCTCTAAGTCCCTGGTGTCAAGTTCCTGGGCAAAGGCAGGCAACAAATGACTGCTCTTCTCTGAGCCTCTTCAGAAGCAGGCTTCAGCTAAGGTGACTTCAAGGTGGGCCCCCCCAAAGCCCCAAAAGTGGTCAAGGAGCAGAAAAGAGGTCACTCTGAAGAAACCTGGGTGCAGGACAGAGAGATAGCCTGTCCCAACTGATGCCTGCAGCAGCAGTCAAGGTGGTAGGGGTACCTGGCACCTGCCTCCCGTGTGTCCTCCGTGCACCGGGCTTCTACCAGGCACACCTGCGCCTCGCAGGATGGCTGGACGCAGCTCCAAGCCCTGCCAGGGCCCCAGGGGCTGTGCTGCTGCTGCAATGGTCTGCCTGCCAGGTCTGGGAGGACCTGGGAAGGGACCTCACACATCATCACAGTCCCTGACATCTGCTCTGATGAGCTGCACGTCCCAGCTCCCAAGAACAGCAGCCCCCGAGGCAGTGTTATTACCTACTCTGGTGAGAAGGGGGCAAGGAAGCAAGGCCCTGACAGGGTGGCTCCGGAAAGATCTCTGTAGGCTCCAGGTCTAGTAGTGGAGTCCAGTCTCACCTCAGCACCACCAACACTGTGGGTCCCCCAAGACCTGTGTATCCCTAGGCCACGACAGCCCTGCACACCTCCCTTCCCGCAAAGCCTTTTCCATCATTAAGCTTCAAGGAGGGAGCAAGGAGTCTGGAGAAAGCTGGGCACCAAATGCCAGGAGAGAAGTACGTCTGGCCCACACATGTCCCTGGGTGTGGCCAGTGCACTGAGACATTTCTCCTTCATGGTGGACACAGAACAGTCCCCGGGGCATCACCAGCCCATATAAAACAGCTGTCGCCAGGCACCCACAGATGCTGGGCAACTCCCAGCTCTGTGCCAGAACCATGAGCTTCCTGTGGCCCAACACCATAGCTCCCCGCTGGCCTTGGCCCCTCAAGGCTGACCAGAAAGAAATACAGGAGACAGAGAGCCCTTCAGCCTTGCCCAGAGGTGGCGTGAGGCACCCAGGAGCCATGGCCCCTTGCTCTGTCCACAGCAGAATGCCTGCATGCCCTGCCTGCACACTGCCCACCTCCTGAGGCAAGCTTCTGTACATTGCCCCAGAACAGACAGAGATGGCCTGACCCACTGGGTGTCATAAAAGTGAATGGCCGGGAAACAAGCCGTGTTATGGGCGATCCCTGCCAATAATGCAGCTGTCAGGAGAAGGCTGGCCTTTGGAGCGATCGTCTGGGAACATGACTGACTGCCTTCACGGTGCTCAGTCCCTGGGAGACAGCAGAGGGGTCATTTGTGTGTCTGGCTGGTGGGTTTTATGGCAACTTTGATGAGATAGACAGCTGGCGCCTCCCATCCCCAGGCACGAGTCATCACTGCGAGTCATCACTGCCCAAACCAGACTAGCTGGATCCAAAAGGGAGCCCCACTTGGAATCCTCTGGCAGTCCTGGCAGCCAACCATGGCCTTGGGGACAGTGGAGGACGGCCTGTGACACCTGCAGGGGTGATGAAAACCTCTTGAAGGTCCGAGCACAAAGCTCAGCTTGGTCGCCAGCTCACCTGGGCAGCGCTGGGCTGCTGCCGAATCCCAGGGAGACTCGCTGTGCCTGCATGGCTTCTGGTCTCCAGTGCACAGGCCCTGGGCACAGGTGAGGCTCCCACCCAGAGCCCACAGCAACCACCATGTGCACAGGGAGGTCCCTTCTCTCCAGACTTCCACTCCTTCTCCCTGAAGATAAACACTCCGGTCTCTTCCAATGCGAGGATGCAGGCAGTCCTCACTAAAGCTGGACTAGAGGGTGGGCACAGGCCCCACTTCCAGGGTTACATTCACACAAGGAGCCAACACAGCACTGTGACTGTCAGGAGTGCCCTGCTGATACATTTTGAACAGGAATACAAACTTACATGTTAAAAAAAAAAAAGAAACATTAAAAATGGAGAAAACATGAATGAATTTCTCTAGAACCTGGGACCTAGAGGAACTTTCCCAGCCACAACTCCAAAACCATAAGCAAAAACATGGGTAAATTTGACAACATGAAAACAGTAATGAAAAAAAGATAAAAACACTCTTGGCTGGCAGAAAAGAAAGTGAATAAATAACAAAAAAGTAAAGTAAGACAAACGAAAGAAATATTTACGACTTACAGTAGAGCCAAAGGTTACCATCAATAATTCAGAGACTGTTTCTAAAAACAGACAAAAAGGACCAAGAGCTCTGTAGAAAATGGGCAGAACAGCTCACAGAGGGCACTACCCTGCTCGGGACAGAGACACCAGACACCAAGCATTACCTATCTAACGCGGAAGAACCAAGTTTGCCAACACGCTGCACAGGTGACTGGGGCCAGGCACAGAGGTGCTGGGGCCAGGAGCGCAACGCACGGCCCCCATGCACAGGGTCTGCGCCACTTCTAGCAAAGCACTCGTGTGTGGCTGGCTACCCAGTGACAGGAGTGACCCAGCAAACCCACTTCTAAGAACTGACCTTAGAGTCACTTGATGCCACAGAATGCAGCACAGCCTGTGAAAATAAAGAACTGGACACAGTCCAGTGTCCATCAAGCAAGAAAGGCTGAACACCCTGCAGGACATCCCAGCTCTGGAATGCAGGTGCTGTGAAGGAGAAACAGGAGCCCTGGCCTGGTGGAGCCCCGTGGCGAGGTGGCAGGTGGGAGGGGAGGTGCATGGCGGGTGCTCCGCGAGCTGCTGGCTGCAAAAGTCTCGCTAGTTTCTATTCTATTTCTCTACTTACTTACTGCAGGGCTGGGGCTGGAACCCAGGACCTCGTGCATGCCAGGCAAGCACTCTACCCGAGCCACATTCCCAGCTGCTTACACTAGAAAAAGTGGAAAGATAAACCAGGAACAAAAATAAGTGAATAAAAAATTTTTCTCTAGAGGAGGGGACAACAGAATGGTAGAGACAGGATTACAGGCAAAACTTTCATTCTCTCTCTCAATGTACCTTGTTTTGAAGATAGGACTTGAGAACAAAGGTCACAGATTTTATTTTTTCCATAAAGGGCCAGACCACAATACATTAGGGGGCCACATACAGTCGCTGCTGAAATGTGTGTGTAAGTGTTAGAGCTGGTCAAAATGTAAAAACCATTCTGCCCTGTAAAAATAGCTCACAGGCCAAACTGGATGCACAAACTGCAGTTTGCCAACTCTTTCTCTAGACCCATGTACATATTTTATTAAATTATACAACAAAATTAACTTAAAAAGCAA
The DNA here is from genome assembly GCA_028644305.1 of Xerus rutilus. NCBI lineage: Eukaryota > Metazoa > Chordata > Mammalia > Rodentia > Sciuridae > Xerus > Xerus rutilus. The sequence goes on from CM053401.1 coordinate 4,444,659, forward strand.
TCTATAAAATGTGAAAGCAAAATTAAGCAAACGAAATTAACCAAATATTGATTTGGTAGGTTAACCACACAAATAGGATTTCTTTTAAGAGACTTTAAAGCACAGTAATTTAATGAGTGAGCCTTAGTTGAATATACGTTAATGGAAAACCAGTAATTTAATAGTAGATCCTAACTGGATACCCATTGTGAACAAAAAGAACTATTAAGAAAGTTTAAACTTCTGTCATTTGTTTATTGTTAGTGTCAATATATACCCCCTAGATTGTTGTTAAGGTAGACAGGAATAAAATTTTACAAAGAAAAACAAATTAAAAATATAAAAAACAAAGCAAAAGAAAATTCTGGAATTCTAAATTTGAATCAAAAAAAATCAACATAAACAACAATGTATTTTGTCTTAAAAACAAAAACATATTCTGGCTGTGTCCACAGAAGGCCACAGAAGCAACAAGCAGTCTCATCACTCAGGTGGGCATGGTAGGCAGAGACATAGAAGATACACAAGAAAGACTCCAAGTGAACTTCCAGAGATGAAACGGGCCATGTGTGAGGTGAAGAACACACCAGACAGAATCAACAGCAGACAAGACACTGCATGCCAGGCAAGCACTCTACCCTTGCTATTCTACTCTACCCACTCTATCCATGCCAGGCAAGCACTCTACCCTTCTATTCACTAGAAGAAAACTAGTGAACTGGAAGGTGCTGCCATTAGAACCCTTCACCAAGTTCCAGACAGAAAGAAAAACTAGTGGATCTAAACGTGAACAGAATCTAATGTTGGCCTGAAGTGGAGCAAGCCCACATGGCCTGCCTCTCCCCGTCCCTCTCCTTTCTTTCCCAATATTTCCCTCTTCCTCCAAGTATTAACATTTATCCAAATATGGTGAAGTCGGGTGTGGTGGCGCAAGCCTGTAATCCCAGCACTTAGGGAGGCTGAGACAGGAGAATCGCGAGTTCAAAGCCAGCCTCAGCAACGGCGAGGCACTAAGCAACTCAGTGAGACCCTGTCTCTACATAAAACACAAAATAGGGCTGAGGATGTGGCTCAGTGGTCTAGTGCCCCTGAGTTCAATCTCTGGTACCAAAAAAAAAAGAAAAAAAAAAAAAAAACAAATATGGTGAAACTCAGGTCATAGGGACACTGCCAGAGCAACACCTGGGACTCTCTCCAGGATGAAGGAGAGCGACAACAATAGCAAAGGACTGGGAAGGTATTTCAGAACTTTTCCTCTCCATTTAAGTTATTTGAAATATGTATGACTGTCAAAAATAAGTTACAACATCATCTGGGCAGGAGATCTTTAATCTATGTAAAAATGATTCACATCATAACTACACACATAAAGGGTAGAGGGTAAGAAGACCCCCATCTGATTGGAAAAGTTGTATGCTTTACTTGAAGAGATAAAATACTAAAATATGTAGAACTGTGAAAAATTAGGCATGCATATTAAAATCCTTGGAGCAAACACCTAAACACATACTACAAAAAGCCCAAACGCTAATAGATGAACTAATAAACTACTCAGCTTCGTGCGACGGCAGTGAAACACCTAAGACAGACCACCTGTAAAGAGAGGCCTGTTTTGTCTCATGGTTCTGAAGGTTCAGGTCCAAGACTGTGTAGTTTCACTGGAGCCTGGGCAGTTCCACAGGAGTCTGTCAGAGCAAAGGAGAGCTCACATCATGAGTCAGGGAGAAGGGAGGCCTGGGTCTGTAAGCCCTCCCAAGAGTCCAGCCCCTGACCTAAGGCCTTCCATAGGCCTGCCTTTTAACGTCCACAGTACCTCCCAACAGCGCCACTTTGAGCACCAAGCCTTCACTTGTGTATGTTTGGGGACATTCATTCATACCACGGCATATGACACACACACAAAAAATGTTGAAGTCATCCAAAGAAGATGGAAAAAAAGAGGAATAAAAACAGGAGACAGAAAAAATAATAAGATGGTAGGCCCAAATTCAACCATATCAGTAATCATGTTAACTATAAATTTTCTAAAACCACCAATGCAAAGACTCAAATTGGATTTCAACATATTTTTTTTTTGGTACTGGGGATTGAACCCAGGGGCACTCGACCACTGAGCCACATCCCTAGCCCTATTTTGTGTTTTATGTAGAGACAGGGTCTCGCTAAGTTGCTTAGTACCTTGCCATTGCTGAGGTTGGCTTTGAACTCGCGATTCTCCTGTCTCAGCCTCCCAAAGTGCTGGGATTATGGGCATGAGCCACTGCGCCCGGCTTCGACTTTTTAAAAAGGTCAACAAACGCCAAGTGTGGTAGTATGTGCCTACAGCCCTAGATGCTGGGGAGGTTGAGGCAAGAGGATCACTGGAGCCCAGGAATCTGAAGCCAGCCTAGGCAACAAAGTGAGACCTTGTTTAAATACAATGAAATAAATTAGAGGTAAAAGGACAAAAAAAAAAAAAAAAAAACCCTAAAAGCAAGTGAAAGCTAAAAAGGCTGACATTAACTTCAGTCAATGTAGACTTCAGAGCAGGTCACACTGCCAGGAAAGATAAAAATGTTAACTTATTTAGAAGACGAAACAATCCCAAATATGTATACAACTAACAACAGACTTTCAAAATACATGATCAAAATACATGATAGAACTGAAAGTGGATATTAATACTCCATTCCCTGTAACATACAATATCAATTCATGTGAGGAAACTACACAAGCTCAGGAAAAGAACCCAGAAAGGAATAGACAAAACAACTTCAAGGTGCCACACAGGGCTGGGAACTGTTCATGTTGCCCCTAGTCAGAGGGGGAAGACCTTGTAACACACAGGACATTGGTACTGCTGTCAGTCAGCCAGGAGGCCAAATTCCCTCTAGCATAGTGGCTGTTTGAATTTCATCTAATAAAGCTTAAAATCCTCAAAAAGAGCAGACTGTTTCCAAGCAATACAACTGGACCCAAGAATAAAATCTCAAGAACATGTAAAGGAAGAACCAAATCTTGAACACCCAAGTAAAATTCACAATGTCTGACATCCAATCAAGAATGAGCAGACCTAGAGAGAAGCAGGGAAGGGCCACCTGTGGTGAAGGAAATTCACCAGCAGAAACCCAGGGGTGACCCACTTGACAGAGTGAATGGAAAACAACAATAGAACAGGTTCGGCCACCCACAGCATGGCCAAGAAGGTAGAAGAGGGCTGAGATCATGGCTCAGCAGTGGAGTGCTTGTCTACGGAGAGTGAGGCACTGGGTTCGATTCTCAGCACTGCATATAAATAAAAGATCCATTAACAACTAAAAAAAAATTTTTTTTTAATTTAAAAAAAAAAGGTGGGAGAAAGCATGAGAAGGTTAAAGATGGTCCACGTGGGGACATTTCTAAAAGACCCAAATCAAACACACAATGAAATGAAGCAATGTCTGCTAATTACAGCAGAGTAGCCGCTGTATGAGGAATGGGTAGTACCCTTGAAGACCCAGGGATGAACCACCAGTGAGCTATGGAACAAATCCAAAAATCCTGACGTGAACGTGACTGGAGAGGGGGTGGGTGGAGGCGGCGGGGGGGGCGCCACACACGAATGAAATACCAATCCAAAATGCCAAATTTGATTAAAACCATAAATGCACAGACAAAAGGAACCAAATAAGCCTACAACACATAGAGAAAACTACACCAAGGCACATCATTTAGATTGCTTGAAACTAATGACAAAAAAAAAAATCTTAAAAGCAAACAAAGAAAAATATACACTCAGAGAAACACACACAAGAATGACAGCTGACTTCTCATCAGAAACCAGGCAAACTAGGGACAGTAGAGCCATGTCTGTGAAATACTGGGGGAAATTCTTTTTT
>CM053401.1:4448594-4463918 GCA_028644305.1 Xerus rutilus
TTTTGGTACTGGGGATTGAACTCAGGGCACTTGACCACTGAGCCACATCCCCAGCCCCATTTTGTGTTTTATGTAGAGACAGGGTCTCACTGAGTTGCTTAGCGCCTCACCATTGCTGAGGCTGGCTTTGAACTCGCGATTCTCCTGTCTCAGCCTCCCTAAGTGCTGGGATTACAGGCTTGAGCCACCGCGCCCGGCGGAAATTCTTGACTATATCCTTTACTCACTGTAAATATCTTTTAGACAAAAAAAAAAAGTTGTTTTTTTTTTCAGACAAATAAAGTGGAGATAATGTTTAACCAACAACAAAAACACATGGAATGTTAAAAAGAAGTCCTTAAGAGCTGGGCACAGTGGTACACGCATGTAATCCAGAGGCTTGGGAGGCTGAGACAGGAGGATCGCAAGTTCAAAGCCAGCCTCAGCAATGGCGAGGCGCTAAGCAACTCAGTGAGACCCTGTCTCTACATAAAACACAAAGTAGGGCTGCGGGTGTGGCTCAGTGGTCGAGTGCCCCTGAGTTCAATCCCCAGTACCAAAAAAAAAAAGAAGTCTTTAAGGCACAAAGAAAACCACAGCAGATCAGATCACGATTTACAGACACATGGAAAAACAACGAGAATAGTAAGGAAATACATAATACTTTATTAGTTTATCAAAATATTTTAAAATGATGAGCTATTTCTGACAAAAATAATAACGTTCCATGGGGACTGCAGCACAAGTACAAAGTAAAAAGCACAACCACCACCACATACAGGCCCCAAGGGGAGTGACGGAAATCTGTGTGCTGTTTTAAGAGTCTTCTGGAAGCGGAGAGAGAATATGAGTTTAAGGTAAACAATCACTAAAAATATGCACAAGTAACAGATAGTAAAGTAACAAAAAAAAAAAAAGATAAGATGAAATCACTAAAATACTAAGTTAATCTAGGGGGGGAAAAGGGAAAAGAATAGACTGAACAGATTAATAAACACAACAATTTAAGATTTAATCCCAACCACATCAATAATCACATTAAATTAAAGTAGAATAAACACCCTAGTTCCAAGGAGACTGTTGGATATGATCAAAATTAGAAAGCAAGACCTAGCTGTACGCTGCCTAAAATAAACCCTCTTTAAAGACTCAAGTAGATTAAAAGTTAAAAGGTAACCCATGCTAATAATAATCAAGGAATGCTTATGTTAATAATAGACAAAATAGACTTCAGAGTAAAGAATATTAGAAGGGATAAAGAGGATCTTTTCACAATGATCAAAGAGTCAACTCAATTGTTCTGAAGACCATTACAATCGTAAATTTTTATGCAGCTAATAACAGACCTTCAAAATAAATCCAAGAAAACCAATAAACGAGGAAAGGAAATAGATGCACTCTTATAGTCAGAAATTTCAACCAGCTCATCTTAGTTTCTTCTGCTACAACAAATACTTTAGAGGGGATAGTGATCAATAATACGAATTTATTTCTCGCAGTCTAGAGACTGAGAAGTTCAAGATCAAAGCACCAGTGGACTTGGTGTCTAGAGACGACCTGAGCCTTTCTACTGAATCTTCACCATGTGAGGTCACCGTGTCCTCCCATGGAAGAGTGAAGAGGCAAAGGAGGCCTAGCTAATTCCCTCCAGCCTTTTCTAAAAGAAAAGGACATGGGGATAGGACATGAGTCCCATGCATTCGTCAGATCCTTCATGACCTAATCATTTCCCCAAAGCCCCCTCCTAAATGATCTCTGGGGTTAAGCTCCAACATAAAGATTCTGGAAGGACACACATTCAAACCACAGCACAGCTGCTCTTACAGAGTAGACAGACAAGCTGGGTGCGGTGACACATACCCTTAATCCCAGTGGCTCGGGAGGCTGGGGCAGGAGGATAGATAGTAGTTCAAAGCCAACCTCAGCAACTTAGCAAAGCTCTAAGCAATGTAGCAAGACCCTGTCTCAAAATAAAAAATAAAAAGGGCTGGGGGGTGTGGCTCAGCGGTAAAACATCCATGGGTTCAATCCCCAATGCCAAAAAAAAAAAAAAAGAGTAGACATCTGAGGAAACTACACAAGCTCATGGAAAGAACCCAGAAAGGAACATACAAAACAATTTCAAGATGTTATACAGGGCTAGGAATTGTTAGTTTCCCCCTAGGCAGAGGGGGAAAACCTTGTAATACACAGAAAATTGGGTACAGTACTGTCAGTGTACCCAAATCGGAATCAGAAAGGGTATGGGAAGACTTGAATATCACTATCAACCAACTTGATATGATTTTTCACAGACCACAGCGCCCAACTGCAGCAGAATATAAAATGCACACAGAACATTTATCAAGAACACTGAAAAAGTACCAATAATTTAAAAGGATTCAAACATACAGTGTATGTTCTGTGATCACAATGGAATTAAATTAGAAATGAATAACAAAGATATTTGGAAAATTCTCAAGTGTTTGAAAACATAATAGCACACTTTAAAATAATTTACGGATCAAGAATAAACCAAAAAGGAAATATTTTGAAATATTTCTTTTTTTTTTAAATGTTTATTTTTTAGTTGTAGGTGACAGAATATCTTTATTTTATTTTTTTTTATGTGGTGCTGAGGATCGAACCCAGTGCCTTATGCGTGCTAGGCGAGCTCTCTACCACTGCGCCATAATCCCAGCCCCGAAATATTTCTATTTCAAAATAGAAAGTACTGGGGGCTGGGATTGCAGCTCAGTGGTAGAGCACTTGCCTGTCACAAATGAGGCACTAGGTTCAATCCTCAGCACTACATGAAAATAAATAAAAATAAAAATAAATGTAAAAAAATAGAAAGTATTTTGAAATGAATGAGAATGAAAACATTATATCAACAGGTGTGCAATACATAAAGGGAAGTTAACAGCATCAATTAAATAGTAAGCTCAACTTTCACTTAAGTGAGGAAAAAGAAAATAAAACTAAATTCAACATTTAGGAAGTAGGAAGGAAACAATTAAGACAGAAAAATCAATGCCTTTTTTAAAAACAGAAAAGAAATAGAGAAAAACTAATGAAACCAAAATCTGGGACTTTGAAAGCATTGATAAAATTTGCGATCCTTTAGGTGTACTGATAGGGAAATCAGAAAAGACACAAGTCATCAACATCAGAAATGAGTGAAAAGAAGTGACATCACTACAGATTACACAGACATAAAAGAGAATCATACAAAACATTATGCTAAAAAATTAGGTAACTGATGAAATGGATGGATTTCTTTTCTTTTTTTTTTTTTTTTTTTTGGTACTGGGGATTGAACTCAGGGGCACTCGACCACTGAGCCACATCCCCAGCCCTATTTTGTGTTTTATGTAGAGACAGGGTCTCACTGAGTTGCTTAGCGCCTTGCCATTGCTGAGGCTGGCTTTGAACTCGCGATCCTCCTGTCTCAGCCTCCCTAAGTGCTGATTACAGGCTTGCGCCACCACGCCCGGCTTTGGATGGATTTCTTAAAAGACAAAAACTGGTGCTGGGATTGTGGCTCAGTGGTAGAGAGCTTACCTTGCATGCGTGAGGCACTGGGTTCGATCCTCAGCACCACATAAAAATAATAAATGAATAAAATAAAGATCCATCAACAACTAAAAAAATATTTAAAAAAAAAAAGACAAAAACTACCAAAAGTCAACCAAAAATAAACAGAAAATGGAATAGTCCTATATTTCCTAAACAAATTTTATTTAAAGTTTTAAACCCTCCCAAAAAGAAAATTTCAGAAATTTTCACTAGTCAACACTAGCAAATATTAAGGAAGAAATAATGTCAATTTTACACAAACCCTTCCAGGTGTAATGAATGATGAGAAAGGAACATTTTCCAATTCATTCTATGAAGCCAGAATTATCCTGATACCAAACCCATAAGAAGATATTACAAGTAAAGTTTAGATCAATAATCCTCATGAGCGTGGATGCAAACATTCATACACAATTATGCAAAGGAGTTGTTACCATGACTCAGGAGGTAGAGGCAGGAGGGCCCAAGTTGAGGTCAGCCTGGACAATATAATTAGACCTGACTCCAAAAAAAGTGGGGTAGGGTATACCATAATCAATACAGTTCATCCCAGGAATGTGAGGTTGTTCTACTACTAGAAAATCAATTGAAAAAACTCACCATATCAACAGAACAAGAAAGAAAAAACATATGATACTTCAAAAGAGATAAAAAGGGCATTTGACATAATCCAATAGTCATTCCTGGGGTGGGGGGGCTCACAGCAAATTAGGAATTAAAGGGAGTACCCTAAAATTGATGTGAAGATCTATAAAACAGCTATAGTTAACATCATGGGTAACTATGAAAAAGAATGGATACTTTCTCTAAGATCAGAAATAAGGCAAAATCACTCTCACCACTTCTAGACCACACTGTTTTAGAGGTTTGAGCCAGTGAAATAAGGAAAGTAGGAAGGAAGGAAATATATAAATAGAAATAGATAAATAAATAGCATTCATATTGGAAAAGAAGAATTAAAACTACCTTTACTCATAGATGACAAGATCATCTATGTAGATAATCAAACAGAATCTATAGAGAAGCAATCAGAACTAATGAGTTGAGCACAGTTGCAAAATTCAAGTGAATATTCAAATACCCATTGTTTTCATCTTTAACAATGAAACATTTTTAAATTGAAATTTCAAATTACCACTACAACAGCATCAAAAGTTTAAATACATATGGATAAATCTTACAAAAAATTGTGAAAGACCTGTACTATCAAAACAATAAAATATTAGTAACAGAAATGAAAGATTTAAAGAAATGGAGAAGTACACTATGCTCATGGATTGGAAGATTTAAAATGTTAGAAGTTCAATTCTCCCAAATTACTCTACAAATTAGATACGATATCATTCAAAGTTCAACATTTGTTTTGTTTTAGAAATTTTTGAAGTGATTGTGAAAGTAAAATATAAAAACAAAAACCTAGTGCAGTCAAAACAACTTTTTGAAAAAGAACAAAACTGGAAAACTTATACCACTGATTTGAAAACTCATTATAAGATTACAATAATGAAAATAATGGCATAAAGATAGCCAAAGAAATCAAGGAACAAAAGAGAAAGAATATAAATAGGCCTACATATATTTAGCCAATTGATTTTCTACGGACATTGTTTTCAATAAATGTTGCAGGAATATTGAACACCCATGGTCAAAAACATGAACCTTCTCTATCCATACCTTATACCATATACAAAAATACTAAATTAATCATAGACTTTAAAATAAAGCCCACAATTTTGCAACTTCTAGAAGAAAAATGGTAGTACAAAAACTTCTGGAGGTGATGGAGGTAGTGCTTATATTACTGTGGTGGGGGTGATGTGGTTAGATAGATAAATGTATCAAACTTTATACTTCAAACATGTGCTGTTTACTGTATATTAATTATAATTCCATAAAAATATGAAAATAAAGGGTAAAATACAGCAAAAATGAAGGCAAAATGAATATTTTCTTGATAAAAAATGAAGGGATTCACTACCATCAAATTTGGATGACAAGAAAAGCTGGAGGAAGCTCTCTGGACTGGAGAGTAAGGACAGTGGGGTGGCATTCAGGCAGATGGGAAGGACTAAAGGCCCCACAGCCACTAAAAAGATTTTTTAAAAAATGAACATTTACAACAATTTCACAGCAATAAATTTGACAATTTAGATGAAATGGAAAAATTCCTTGAAAGAAAAAAAGACACAAAAACAAATGAAGAAAAAATAGAATGGCTGGATAGCCCTTCACATACTGTGTGTGTGTGTGTGTGTGTGTTGTGTGTGTGTATGATGAAACTCTTTCCTACAGAGAAAACCTTGGGTCCAGATGTCCTCACTGGTGTCTTCTATCTAGCATTTAAGGAAGAAATAATACCAACCCCATACAAATACTCAAAAATTACAAGTAGAGAACACTGTTGATTCACTTTTTTGAAGTCAATATTTATCTCACATCAAAACCAAAGAACATGAGGAGTAAAATAAATCTATAATCCTCAGAGATATAAAACTCTTTTACCAGATTATTAGCAACTTGAATTAAATCACATATAAAAAGGAAATGCATATTTTAAATTTTTTAATAAATCATTGTAATACAACATGTTAACAGAACAGAGGAAAAATATAGACGCAGTAAAATCATTTGACAGAATTCAACACCAATATATCATTAAAATGTTCAGAAAACTAAGAATATAAGATAATTTTCTTAACCTAATCTAGGACATCTAAACATAATTAATGGCAAAAGCCGCATTAGATAAGAAACACAGCAAGGATGTCTATCTACTCTCACCACTCACTACCCCATTTAGTACTATGCTTGGAGGGTCTAGCCATTGCAGTACAGCAAGAAAATGAAACAGCTGCATATACATTGGAAAGAAAACTGTAAGACTATATTAGTCATAGACAGACACATGATCATAAAAAAGGAAATTCCTAAGTAGTATATGAAAATGTATGATGACTAAGAAGAGAATTTAGTAAGGTCACATGATATACAGTCAATGGAAGAAACTTAGTATTATTTCCATATACTAACAAAAAAATGGAAAATGAAATAAAAATAAAATTCCACTCACATTAAATATCTAAGAACATGAAATACTGAGGAATGAATTTATTATAATGCATGTAACATCTGAACACTGGAAACTTTACAAAACACTACCGAGAGAAATTAAAGATCTAAAAACAGGGGCTGGGGTTGTGGCTCAGTGGTAGAGTGCTTGCCTACCATGGGTGAAGAACTGGGTTCAAACCTCAGCATCACATAGCAATAAATAAATAAAATAAGTGTATTGTGTTCATCTACAACTAAAAAAAGTTAAAAAAAAAAATCTAAACTGTGCTCGTGGATCATGAGACCCAACATTGTTAAGATGCCCACTGTCCCCAGAATTACCTAAAGATTGGACACAGTCCTAATCCAAACACCAGCAATCCTTTTTGTAGAAGATAAGTTGATTGTAAAGTCTAAGTGGGAAAGTAGAAAACCTGGAATTACTGGAACAATCTTAAAAAAGAAAAAAATCAGAGGGCTTACATTTGCCAATTTCAAGAATTTTAAAGCTCAGGTTACCTAGAGAAGATGGTATTGATAAAATGATAAACACACTGGTCAACAAAAGAGAATTAAGAGAACAGAAGGAGATTCACAAATTTTATTTTCCACCAAAGCTCCAAAAACAATCTAATGGGGAATGGAATGTCTTTCAACAAATGGTGCTGAAAACATCTGGGTAGTCTATGTAGCAACATAAATAAATAACCATCAGCCTTCCCTCATACCACACACAAGAATCAAATGAAAATGAACCATGGATCTGAACGTATAAGCAAAAACCATGAAAGCTCTAGAGGAACATACAGGAGAAAAATCTTCACGGCCTTAGGATAGGAAAAAGATTTCTTAGAATACAAAATGCTAGAGAATGTAAAAAAATAATTTCAGAATATGTAAAGACTCTCAGAATTCAACAACAACAATATAAAATTTAACTGGCAAAAGATACCCAAGTCAGCTGCAAAGAGGCCAACAGGTGGGTATTGTGCAATGTGGACATGCTGGACAGAGGCATGAGTCACACAGCCAGCTGGACATGAGATGCACAAGACTTCACCACGTCACTCAAATGACAGGCAACTTAGAACTCATGCGTTGTTTATTTCTGGAACACTGGGATGGGAACCCCTAGACAAGGGGGCCGCTCACACACAACAGCAGGGATGAGCACCAAGAGCTGACCTGCAGAGCCTGGGCTCCCCAGGTGATGGTCAGGCACTGCAGCCCCAGAGCTGCTCCGATGAGGCAGTTCCCAAGGCACACATGGAACAGAGGAATGTGTTAAATGATACCACAGGGGTGCAATCAGGAAAACGAAGCAGAAGCAACCAGTTATCACCCAATAAATAAGTTACAAGGAAAACAAAGTAGGATAGAAGCCTATAGATTAAACAAGACTTAGGAGACTTATCAGCCAACTGTTTGGATCCTGATTTGAACAAGGCAACTGTATAAAGAAAATTATGAGGCAACCAGGGAAATCTGAACACAGAATTGGATATTTGATAGTATTAAGGAATTATTGCTCAATTGTTAGAAGGGATAATGGTATTATAATAACATCTAAGCCCTTATCTTTCAAAGAAACAAAAGTGTTTACCAATGAAATTCCAGATTTCTGGGATTTGCTTCAAAATAATCCCGAGGGGGTGGCGGCTGCTGGGGAAGGCTGGGGTTACAGAGAACAAGGCTGGCTTGGCCCCTGGCTGTTGAACCGGCTGCATGAAAGTTCATTAACAGTCTCTCTACTCTGTACATATTTAAATATTTCAATAATAAAAAGTTTCTTTCAAGTGCTCTGTGGGGAAGAATTAGCTCCACAAATGTTAATTCTTCCTCTTATCAGCTGGGCCTGAAATAACAGGCGGAGTGGGGACCAGCTGGAACCCGGAGGCAGGCACAGAACAGAGTGATTAAAGTGGCCTCACAGCTGCAGCAACGCACATCGGCCCGCTGTCCGGGCCGGTCCCACCCTGACACCCAGAGTCCAGCCACGTCACGTTGCGTAAGTGAAACCCGGGAGCTCGGCGAGTCTCTTACCTAGGTGCCAGTGGTTTCTATAGAAACCACTAGAGAAATGATATTTCAGAGAGCACAAAGCGTCTCCACCGGCTCCACCGCTTTGTTCACACTTGCCCATCAGCATCCGAGACCCAACGATCAAAGCGGCCCTCGCGGCTCACTTTTAAAATAGGTACAGCTTGTTATAAAGCACCTGCTCTCAAATGTTTCCAAGGAAACAGAGGCCCCAAGACACCCCTCTCTAAATTCATTAGCATTTAACACTCCTTAATGAGGCTTAAAGATGGCGTGCTTTAATAACCATATGCTGGGGGGCCACCCTTCCCTTTCAGTCAGGTGTAACTGACAGCAGCTCAAGCGCCCAAGGACCAGCTTTACAGCAACATTCAGAGCAGCCCAGGAAGGTTTCTGTGGCCAAAGCCTCCTTGGGGCATCCAGCTCTGGGTCACAACCTATAAATGGCCTGGGAAAAGGACTTGCACTGGCCAGCGGGACCACCAAGCTGACCTTGTTTCCTGACGCTCCTCTGAGTATGGTGTGCACACGCACACACCTGTTCCTGCATGGCTTCTGCCCACAGACATCTTGCCATGCATTTCGTCTTGTGCCTAAACACCCTGCCTGGACCTGCTGCTAGAAAGCTCCTGTACATCCTGCAAAACCCTCTGCCAGCCAAGCCTCCAGTGCACCAAGCAGAAGCACCAGCTGCTCCTCTGGAGCCTTTCCCCACCTAGAGGGCAGCTGTCATTGCCTGCACCCTGTCAACACTGTGTGTCGGGGCAAGGACAAGCCTCACTTTCCTCCACCTCAAGGCCACCTGACCACCCAGCAGGCCCTTGGTCCTCAATCTGCTCACAGCATGAGGGCTCAGAGGAGCCTTCCAGCATAATACAGGCCTCTGCTCAAGACAGGCCAAGTCACAGAGACCAGGCCCTCCCTGACAGGTGTGCATCAAGGACAAGAACACAAGGGCACCAGATGCAGGGGACTCACAAAGGCCACCAGGGTCTTTTCTGCAAGGAAGAGACTGAAAACTGCCCCTCAGACAATGCAGAGGCGGCAGCGGCCACGGGCCAAGAGCAGTGTGGGAGAGCATGGGCCAGTACAGTGAGGGGTGTCCCCTATATCCCCTGGGAACTGTCTGGGGTCACACCTGGAGCACCACACTGGGTCCAAGAAGAAGCAGGATGTGTCCCCCAAGGACAGACTTCCCAAGTGTGAGCCCCCACAACACAGCTGGGACCCTTCCTGGGGGCCAGTCACAGACTCGTGGAGGGACGTGGGAAAATACGCCAAGAGAAGCAGCCAATGTCATCTCACTGTCCAGAAGACTCCCACCCCATCCCACCAACACCCTGGTGGGTCCTGCCCTTGAGGGTGTTTACTGGCTAGTTTTCCACATGAGGATCACAGAACCCTGGAGAGTTCCTGGGGCATTCTAGGCTGGGGTTCCCACCATGACATCTAAGTTCCTACTTCAGGATCTTCTCCTGAATTTTGAGCACACTTACTTGGCAATAACTAATTCATTTCTCTCTTTTAAAAATTAATCAAAGACGCAGGAGAATGTATGTCCAAGCTTCTGATCAGGCTGTGTTATAACCTGTGTCACTGCACAGGGTCAGAACAGCTGAAGCTGATGGCACAGACGCTTCATTAATATTTTGATCAGATAGATGCCAGGCTTCGGAAAGTACATATCCACTCAGCTTTTAGGAAAACTAAAGACAGCCCACGATAGCCACTCACCATGATCCTGGTGCAATCATCATAAAAGGAAAAAATTGAGGGGCTAGGGATATAAGCTCAGTTGGTAGAGTGCTCGCCTCGTATGCACAAGGCCCTGGGTTCAATGCCCAGCACCACAAAAGGAAAAAAAAAATTGAGACAGCAGGTAGCACTTACTGAATACCTACTATGTGCTGTGCACCCTGCTAGGTGCTTTTCATGTCACCACATTTATCCTCACGACCACTTTGGGAAGTGGAGATTACCATGTCTGCTGAGGACACTGAGGTTCACAGAGTCCTGCCCAGGACCACACAGCCAGCTGGAAGCACTTCCACCGCTGCAGCAAACTGCAGCCTGACATTTGCACCTGAGTCCTCCATGTGGTCCTCCTCACCAGGCTGCCTCACAGGAAGCAGAGGAGCTGCTCAATTAGTGCTGAATCTGGACTGAAAGTGAACACACCACCAAGAAATGGGCACCTCAGAGACTGTGAAACGTTACATTCTGGATACAGAACACAGGGAAGGGAAGAAAAGCAGAAATAGACAATTACGCATGCATCTGTGTTGCTGATCCTCTCAAGTGAAAAACTGCCTTTCCTCACTTTACAATGGAGTCATGAATTAAAACTGGGTTCTAACAAAGCAGCCCCCTCAGCAGCCCAACTCTGGAGAGCCCGGTCCCTGTGCACACATGCATGCCAGCCCCCCTTCCCAGCACCCCAATCCTCAAACAGCAGCGTGGGAAAATGCACAGGAGCTCCATGTTACTCTGGGCCAGAGAAAGGGAGGGTGTGGGCCTGCATGCCTGAGCCAGCCTCAAAACTGTGGAGGCCCCCAAAGCCCTGCCGCTACCTAGCTCAGTCACTCTTTAGGGCCATGAGGGGAGGGCTCTGTCCCTCTAATGAGGCACAGGGTCAAGAGCAACCAGACTCCACTTCATGGTGCACCTGGGCTGGGCCACAAGGATGCCAAGCCCGGCTCCCACTGACCATTACCCTGGCCTTGCTTTTGTGCCCTCCAAGCCAGGGCACCTGGAAAGAGATCCTCTGTTGAGGCCCTGGAAGGAGGAGGAGAAAAGACAGCCTCGCCTGCCTCCCCGCCACTAAACTGGGGGCAGAGCCTCTCCCTGGGCCTACACAGGCCTGATCCTCACACAACTACCCCAAGGCAAAGGAGAGAAGGAGCAAGCCAGCCTCACCCACTCAGGGCACCCAGTGAACCAACAGGGAGCTGGCGGCAGGAGCGTGCACATGTGTGCAGCGATGACCCACCGCAATGCGGGGCCAGGTCCCAGGGACCCTCTGGAGGATGGTGGCCCAGGCCCCCTGCAGGGCCCACTTCCTGATGCTCGTGCCATTCTGAGAGCTTGAG
This sequence comes from Xerus rutilus, assembly GCA_028644305.1. Taxonomy (NCBI): domain Eukaryota; kingdom Metazoa; phylum Chordata; class Mammalia; order Rodentia; family Sciuridae; genus Xerus; species Xerus rutilus. The sequence goes on from CM053401.1 coordinate 4,460,312, forward strand.
GCCATCTCCAGTCATCTTGGGGACACCTTTGTCTCCCCACTGACTGTTAATTTCCAATCCCTAAACCCCACCTGACTCCAAGTCCTGAACTCTATATTCATCAAACCTGCGATAAACACTGGCTACCCGTCTGAAAGCCTGAGCACTTGGCTGGGCTGGTCAGCAAGTACTGATAGAGTGTGCACCAGATGACGGACATCACACCAGGGACCTATTCCATGTCCCAGGGCAGCAGCTCTGGAGGGGAAATGGTCTCCTCTGCCCTGTCTGCCTCCCTGCCTTCCTGGGGCTCTGACTCCAGGCTCCCTCAGCCGCCCATCCAGCCATCTCTCTGCCCCTGCTCCTTCCCCAGGATGGAGGAGAGCAGGCGGAAGCCTCACCTACACTAGAAACAAGCAAAGCAACTCCATTCTTCTTCTAGAAGGAAGTGGGCAGTGGTATACAGAACCTAAAACTCATGCATACCCTTTGATCAATTCCTCATCCAGGAAATTGGATGTTTGCCTTAATGTTTAATAAAGAAAAACACTAAAAATATTATAAATACTCAACAATAAAGGACTGGTTAAATACATTGTGGCATATTGGGTAATTATTAAAAATTATAGCAACCAAAAACGTTTTAACAATATGGGAAATGCTAATGATATAATATTAAACTGGAAGAAAATCACATAAAAATGTAAATGTATATGCATAAAACACTGGAATGAAGGATACCAACTGTCAAGGGCAGCGATGGCTGGGTTGCAGATTAGTGGACTCGCTCCCTCTTCAGAGCTCTCCATTCTAAGTGGCCAGCAAGGAGCACATACCCTCCCGTGGCCGGAGTGAGCATCTAAAGAGCTCTCCCCTACCTCTGTCCTGGGGCTACAGGTGGCACCGAGGTCCCCAGCACCCCGCTGCACCTCTCCCTCTATATGCTGCCTATACCTCAAGTCACAGGGGAACCCCACCAGAGCCCTCTCATCAGCTCACAGCCCCTCTCACACCAAGTAACAGACAGAAAGGGAAGAGAGGGGCTGCTGCTGGCCATGTGGCACCAGGTTCTCGTCAGGAAAAGCCCTTCGGGTGGACAGCACCCACGCCAAGGTGTGACTCAGCAAGTGGAGCACAGAGTGGATTCCAGTCCCCACTCAGGTGTCAGTGTGAAGGGACAACCTGTACTGCTACATGTGTTGGTCCCAGGGTGGAAAGACCAGGGGCTGGAAGCAGGGTGGGGATCCTAGTGCTGCCACAGAGGTTCCTGGCATGGGCCAGCAGCTGGGCTGACAGTGGTGCCATAGCCCAGCAAGAGGCATGTCCTGAGCTTCCGAGTCCTGAAACCAGGGAGACCTCCTTCACATGCAAAACATCCAATGAATAAATGCCAAGGCACAAATCTGAATTGCCAAAACTCTCCTAGAGTCATAACATCTTTAGAACATTGCAGTGAGGGATCATGGAGGTTGGATACGATCATTCCTCAAGACCAATGAGCGAACCACCCGCCACATGCCAACACACAAGGTCTGGGGACACCAGGCTGGAAGAGACCCCTGGACTTCACATCCTAGTGGGGACAGCAGGTCTCCAGGCAGCTACAGTCCCAGGGGAGTCAAGCTATGGAGGAGCATCCGCCCTGTCGGGCTTGAGAAAGTCCCTGGATGGAGATGTCAGTAGACACCTGCACCTCGGGCAGCATCTGGCCAAAAGAGAGGAGTTCCAGGTACAGAGAAAGCAGTGTTCAGAATCACCTGGGGTCAAGCTAGAATAAGCCCACCACAGCCTACCTCTCCAGAGACTCCAACTAAAACTGGATAACATACATAGAGCAGCCCCATGAGGACTCTAAGGTCAGGTGGCCTGAGAGACAGTTGAAAACAAGAAGTGACAGGTACAGAGGTGACAGCCTGCTTTCTTTTCCTTCCTTTTCTTTCACGTTCTTTTTTTCTTTTCTTTCTTCTTATTTTCTCTAACAGCTGTGGCTCAAGAATAAGACCTCAGTGGGACCATGGTGGCACCTTTGGAGTATATGAAGCAAAAACATGCTGGAACTTAAAGAAAAAACATACAAATCCACAACTGTAGATGGAGACAACACTACCGTCTCGATCACTGAAATAACAAGCATGAAAAATCAACAAGCATACAGAAGAACTTAGCACACACCATCAACCAGCACAGCACAAGCCACTGCCACTACGGACTGCTCCACCAACCACAGGACACAGCTTCCTTCCAGGAGCACAGGGGACAGTTAACAAAACCGTTGTTACCAGAATACCATATTCTGGCCAATGAAACTGACCTTGACAAATTGAAAAGAATGGAAACCACATGAAGTATACTTTAACCACCACCCAAAATATTTGGAAATTAAGAAAAATACTTCTAAACTCATACATCAAAGAAGAAACGAAAATAAAAATAAAAAAATTTTTAATTGAATTAAAATTAAAATGCAGTACATTAAGATCTGTGGAATACAGATAAAGCACTGCTTAAAGGAAAATGTGTAGTATTAAAATGCTTGTATTTAAAAAGAAAATCTCAGCCAGGAATGCTGATATACATCAATAATCCCAGGTACTCAGGAGGCTGAGGCAGGATGACCACTAGTTCAAGCCCAAACTGGGTGATACAATCAGACCCCATGAAAGGAAGGGAGGGAGGGAGGGAGAGAGGGAGAGAGGGAGGGAGGGAGGGAAGGTGAAAGGGCTCTCAAACAATGACTCAAGTTGCCTGCTTAAGAAATTAGAAAAAGAGCAAACTAAATCCAAATCAAGCAGAAGAAAGAAAAAAGAGCAGAAATGAATGAGGCTGAAAAACAGAAAAACAATGGAGAATCAATAAATGACCAATAATTGATAAATTTCTAGCCACAATGATTGAGGAAAAAAAGACACACATGTTATTAATTATAAGGATGAAAGAGAAGCTAGCACTTCAGACTAAAGATATCAAAAGGATAGCAAGGGGATATGCTGAACAAGCTCTTGTGCACACCTTTCACAACTTAGAACCAATTCTTTGAGGCACACCAGACTATCAACACTCTCACGAAAAAAATTTACAATCTGAATAGCCCTGTATCCAACCACAAGGAGACCAGAAGAGACAGCACCGTGTACTCACTGGTTCGGATATAATCAAGAAGACAAATAGTACTAAGTTTTGGTGAGAATGTGTCATCCTCACTGCTGCTGGTGGGAACATAAGATGGTACAGCCATAGCTCAAAAAACTTAACACCAAAAAAACAAATAATCCAATCAATAAATGGGCTAAGGAGCTGAATAGAAACCTCTCAGAAGATGATATACAATCAATAAACATAGATATGAAGAAATTTTCAACGTCTCTAGCCATTAGAGAAATGCAAATCAAAACTACCCTCAGATTTCATCTCACCCCAGTCAGAATGGCAGCTATCCAAAATACCAGCAACAATAAGTGCTGGCGAGGACGTGGTGAAAAAGGCACGCTCATACATTGCTGGTGGGACTGCAAACTGGTGCAACCAATCTGGAAAGCAGTACGGAGATTCCTTAAAAAACTTGGAATGGAACCACCATTTGACCCAGCTATCCCACTCCTTGGCCTATACCCTAAAGACTTAAAAACAG
>CM053401.1:4464018-4608045 GCA_028644305.1 Xerus rutilus
AAATGCCGAATGTTCTCTCTGATTAGTGGATGCTGATGAATAAGGGAGGTGGGAATGGGAAACATAAGAGAAATAGAGGAACACTGGACACGGTATGGGGGAGGTGGGGGTGGGAAAGGGGAATGGGTATAGTAAAGATGGCTGATTGAGATCGTCATCACTACCCTTGGTGCATGTATAAAAACACAATTGGTGTAACTTTTTCTGGTTTGCAACCAGAGAAATGGAAAAACTGAGCTCTATATATGTGCTATGACTTGAAATGCAATTAAATAAACTAAAAAAAAAAAGATGGTACAGCCATGCACTTATGGAGGCTGAGACAGGAGAATCGCGAGTTCAAAGCCAGTCTCAGCAACGGCGAGGCGCTAAGCAACTCAGTGAGACCCTGTCTCTACATAAAACACAAAATAGGGCTGGGGATGTGGCTCAGTGGTCGAGTGCCCCTGAGCTCAATCCCCGGTACCAAAAAAAAAAAAAAAAGGCACAGCCACTGTGGAAAACAGCGACAGTTTCTCAGAAGGTTACACAGCAGGTCACCACACAACTCAGCAGTCTCAATCCTTGGTTGAACCCAAGAGAAATGAATACATGTCCAAACAGAAACTACAGATGAATGTTTATGAGAGCATGGTTCACAAAATGTTCCCCAAAATGGAGACAATGCAAATGTCTACCCACTGGTGAATAGATAAATAAAACATGGTATGTCCAATCAATGGAATGGTATTTGGCCATAAAAAGGAAGGAAGGACGCCCCAGCTAACAGTCTCACATGTAAGCATTTTATAATCAGCATTTCTGTCCTAACAGCAAGGGAAAAGCTGAACAAACTAAAAAAATTCTGCTTAGACCCATAAAACAAGTTAGGTAACAGGCAAACGTAGAGAGCCACACCCACAGGAGCCGACACCCACAAAGACAGCACCAGGGATACAGACCAGGGAGTGTACGACGCACACTTACAGGAACACAGACCACGTCAACCCTCTCCAGGGGCACTGTGCCATGCACAAAACTGATGGAGGCTCAGTGTGGGCAAGTCTGTAACATAACAACCCTGGGGACCAGTCACCAGAGGCCCCAAAATATTCCATGAGTTTTACTCCAAGAGCCCTCCCAGGTTCTCACAATGAAGCTGGAAAACAATCCCTCCCAGGCTCCTGGCAGGAGGAGAAAAGGAGCTATAGCATTGGGCATCTCTAGTCCAAAAATCTGAAATCTGAAATGCTCCAAAATCCAAAACTTTCTGAATGTTGACAAGATGCCACGAGTGGAATCTGACGTCACGTGCTGGGTCACAGTCAAAGCAGGTACACAAAACATAGCATGTAAAATCATGCTGTGTGTATAAGATGCAGTGAAACAAAATGGACTCTGTCCGCTCCCCAAGATACATCTCATTATGTAGGTGCAAATATTCCAAAATCTGAAAATATCAGAAATCCAAAACACTCCTGGTCTCAAGCACTTTGAGTAGAGGGTACTTGACCTGTACTTTGAAATACCACAGAGCATCTGCTCTTTAACTTTTTGTGTTGTTTTTTTTTAAAATTAGTAGTTCCTTTTAGTTCTGTTCTTCGGAGGTGTGTCTTAATGAGGAACTAGTTAACTCTGCTTAACTAGCCTGCTGGGGTTTTATTACAGCCTAACTCACCTGGGGGAAGGGGATGACCAGCACCAACTGGCTTGCGCTTTCCCTGTGGAGAGGACACCCAGTTCCAGCTCCTCCAGCAATCTGGGGAAAGAAAACATCCAGTGCAGCCACTCTGGCCATCCTGTCCCATCTAAAGGGGACAGGTGACTGAGAGGCAGATCTGAAGTTCAGAGAGACCAAGCTCATCATGGGACTGACCCCAACACAGGACTCCAGGACACCTCCCTGCCCAACACCTTACCCACAGCAACGTCCATCTACAGCAGCTCCATGCACTTGGCATATCTTGCTGCTGAGGAAAAACCACATACTAAAAGCAAAGCACACGTAAGTGAGAGAGAGAGATTTATAATTGGGGATGGGGGCTGCAAAACTAGAATTCTATACCCTGCAAAAATAACCCTCAAAAGTTCAGAAGAAATAAAGACTTTCTCAAATAAAAATTGAGGGAGTTTGTTCCTAGTAGCCTGCCTTGCAAGAAGGGTTAAAAGGCATAAGAAAGAGGGAAATGATAGGGCCGGATACTCAATCCACACATAAAAGGAAGAAAGAACGTCAGGGAAAGATAGCAGCACAAAGGCGAAGGTAAAACTTTTTTGTAGTTAATACAACAGACAATGATTTTGTTCAAAATAATAAAGCAACAATATATTCAATTATGCACCCTCATGTATTAGTGAAATGAAGGCCAGCAATGACACAGGGACAGGGGAAGGATTGGACTGCGGTGTTGGCAGCCCTGAAGACAGTGCTGGTGAACGTGGATATGGGTTCACCGTAAACTCTAGAGCAACCACTGAAAAAGGAGGAGGGGTATAATCGACAGGCTAAGAGAAAAAGGAAAATGGAACCACACAATGCTCAATTAAAATGATAAAAGGGGGCTGGGGGACAGCTCGGTGACTGGCACGAAAGAGGCCTTGGGTTTGATCCCTGCACCACACACAAAGCGGAGAAATAGTGAAAGACAGAAAAAGGAAGAACAGGGTCACAAATAGAAACGAGTAACAAATGCGGTAGCTATTAATCCAACTGTATCAAGTCACTTTGAATATCAATGGCTTAAATTTACCAATTAAAAAAGATGAATTTTAGAAAAACAAAACCAACTACATATTGTCTACAAAAAAGACACTGTAAACATAAAGATATACATAAACTTAAAGTAAATGGCTGGAGAAAGATATACCATCTAACACTAATTAAAAGAAAGCAGAAGGGTTGGGATTGTGGCTCAGTGGTAGAGCGCTTGCCTCGCATGCATGAGGCACTGGGTTCGATCTTCAGCACCACATAAAAATAAATAAAGATATTGTGTGTCTATCTACAACTAAAATAAAAAATAAAAAAAAGAAAGAAAGAAAGCAGAAATAGCAAATCTTAACTTCAGACAAAGTAGATTTCAGGACAAAGTTATCAGGAATAAAGAGGGGCATTACATGGATGCAGTGGCACATGACTGAAATCCCAGCTACTCGGGAGGCTGAGGCAGGAGGATCAAGAATTAGAGGCCAGTTTGGGCAACTTAGCGAGGCCTTGTCTCAAAATAAAATGAGAAGAGTTGTGGTGCATCTCAGGCAGAGTGCTTGCCCACCATGTGCAAGAACCTGGGTCCAACCCCCAGCACTATAAAACAAAACAAACAAAATGGGCTAAGTATGGTGGCCATGTCTGTAATGCCCAGCCACTCAGGAGGCTGAGGCAGGGGGATTGAGAGTTTGAGGTCAACCTAGGCAATTTAGCAAGACCCTAACTCAAAAAGAAAAGAGACAGAGAGAGAATTATATAATGATAAAAGAGTCAGTCCTCTAAGAATACATAACACTCCTGTCATCCCAGCGGCTCAGGAGGCTAAAGCAGGAGGATCCCAAGTTCAAAGCCAGCCTCAGCAACAGCAAGATGCTAAGCAACTCAGTGAGACCCTGTGTCTAAATAAAATACAAAATAGGGCTAAAGATGTGGCTCAGTGGTCGAGTGCCCCTGAGTTCAATCCCTGGTACCAAAAAAAAAAAGCCTACACAGCAAGCCCCACACTGTGAGCACCTGGCAGCAATGCAGCGTCACAATGCATGGCAGCAACCACGGGCAGACACAGGCGGACCCACCATGACAGCAGAGGCACCAATGCTGCTCCATCAGAAGGAGCCAGATGCGGGCAGCAGAAACATGACACAGGTGAGCTCCACAAGACCATCAAGCCACTGGACGTGACCGGCACCCAGGGACACAGCACTCCACCACCACAGAACACTCACCAGGGCAGACCACATTCTGGACGAGACAACCCACCAACACCACAGAAAACAAAGGGCGTCTGCTCTCACACCACGGCAGAACCAGACCAGAGTTCCAGAACAGAACGAGGCCAAGAAATCCCCGAATGCGTGGACATTAACAGCATACTCCTAAGTAACACCTGAGCCCAAAAAACGCCTCCACAAAAAATGTAAAGTATTTTGAATTAAATGAAAATGGAGGAGACTGCTGCCAGTTCCCGGCCAGAGCCCCAGCTGACTGGCGGGAGCAAAGGCCAAGCAAGGCCCAGGACCACCATTAGGGACCACCGCAGGAGCCCAGCCAAGGGCAGACATGAGACTGCTAGCCATCAATCACAGGGGAATCCAAACAGGGGAAGAAGTGCCTCCGAAGACCCTTGCAGGCGACCAGGCCTACTTGAGGCCCAGGACCGCCCCCAGCTTTGTGCTGGAGGCCCTGGCAACCGGCGGGAGCACAGGCCAAGGCCCAGGACCACCTTCAGGGACCTCCGCAGGAGCCCAGCCAAGGTCAGGCCCGAGATTGCTACCCACCAATCCACTGACCCACAGAAGAACTCAGACCCAGGTAAAGGACTACCTCCAGGTACCCCAGAGGCTGAGGCCCGGGACTGTCCCCAGTTTAGCACTAGAGCCACTGTTGATCCGTGGGAGCCCAGGTCCAGAGCCAGAGCCACTACCTGGAACCCCTGAGGGAGTCTAGGCCAAGATCAGGCCTAGGACTGCTCTCACAGGTCTGTGTGAGAGCCCGGCCCAGGCCCGCCCCTGCACAGAGAGGGGATCCACGCTGTTGCTCCCTTCCTGCATCCATCTGTACACTGCCGCCATCCCCATAGTTCTTCCCACGTATTAGTCTCTACCTTGGGTCAACAGACAGGGCCTGGAAGCAGCACCCACCAAAGCACTGCATCTCCTATCAATCAGCCCAAAGCCATGGTCAGTCCCACCCTTTCAGCCCCATCTCTGCAAGTGTTTGCATCTATCTTGGGCCACTCCTACTGCCACCTTGAGTTACCTCCAGTACCGCTGCCACCGTCTTTAGTGGCAGTAGTGTCCATCTGGGGACACCTGTTGGGGACTGGAAGTGAACTCCAAGGTGAGATCTGTAGCGTCACTACAAGATTATAGGACAGAAACCACAATACCTCACATTGGCATGGCAAGAAAGGAAGGTACATAATCAACATGAAAAAACAAGGGAAGAAAGTGCCCCAAATAAACCAAGATACTACAATAATAGAATCCAATGACAGCACATTTGATAAAATGTCGGAGGAAGAATTCAGAATGTACATAATTAAAATGATATGCGAATTAAAAAATGACTTCAGCAAACAAATACAGGCAAAAATTGATCATTCCAACAAAGACATAAGAGAGCAAATAAAGGCAACCATCGATCACACCAACAGAGAGATAAGGGAGCAAATACAGGTAGCAAAAGATTACTTTAAAAAAGAGCTAGAGATTGTGAAAACAGAATCAGAAATTCTTGAAATGAAGGAAACAATAAACCAAATTTAAAAACTCGATAGAAAGCATCACCAGCAGACTAGATCACTTGGAAGATAGAACACTTTTTTCTCAGCAGCACATGAATCCTTCTCCAAAATAGATCATATGTTATGTCACAAAGCAAGTCTTAGCAAATACAAAAAATTAGAGATACAACCCTGTATCCTTTCTGATGATAATGGAATAAAATTAGAAATCAATGACAGATTAAAAAATAGAAATTACTCCAACACCTGGAGACTAAATAATACATTACTGAATGATGCATGGATAACAGAAGACATGAGGGAAGAGACAAAAAAAACTCTTAGAGGTAAATGAAAACTCCGATACAACATATCAAAATCTCTGGGACACCATGAAGGCAGTGCTAAGAGGAAAGTTCACTGCATTAAGCTCGTTTATTAAAAGAAGAAAGAGTCAACAAATACATAACTTGACACTACATCTCAAAGCCCTAGAAAAAGAGGAACAAACCAACGCCAAAAGAAGAAGAAGACAGGAGATAATCAAAATCAGGAATGAAATCAATGAAATTGAAACAACAACAACAAAAAAAAATTCAAAAAATTGACAAAACAAAAAGCTGGTTCTTTGAAAAAATAAATAAAATTGACAAATCCCTAGCCACCCTAATGAAAAGCAGGAAAGAGAAAACCCAAATTACTAAAATTTGTGATGAAAGAGGAAATGTCACAACAAACACTACTGAAATACAGAGGATAATTAGAAACTATTTTGAAAATTTATATTCCAGTAAAATAGAAAACCCTGAAGACACTGACAAATGTCTAGAGGCATATGACCTACCCAGACTGAACCAGGAGGTCATACACAACTTAAACAGATCAATTTCAAGCAAGGAAATAGAAGATGCCATCAAAAGCCTACCAACTAAGACAAACCCAGGACCAGACGGATTCTCAGCTGAGTTCTACAAGACCAACAAAGAAGAATCAATACCAATACTCCCCAAACTGTTACACGAAATAGAAAAGGAGGGAACCCTTCCAAACCCATTCTATGAGGCGAGTATCACCCTGATACCAAAACCTGACAGAGACACATCAAAGAAAGAAAATTTCAGACCAACATCCCTGATGAACACAGATGCAAAAATTCTCAATAAAATTTTGGCAAATCACATACAAAAACATACTTAAAAAATAGTGTACCTTGATCAAGTGGGGCTCATTCCAGGGATGCAAGGTTGCTTCAACATATGGAAATTAATAAACGTGATCCATCACATCAATAGACTTAAAGAGTCATATGATTTTATTAATTGATGCAGAGAAAGCATTTGACAAAATACAGCATACTTTCTTGCTCAAAACACTACAAAAACTAGGGATAGTAGGAACATACCTCAACTTGTAAAAGCTATCTATGCTAAACCCAAGGCCAACATCATCCTAAATGGAGAAAAATTGGAAGCATTCCCTCTAAAAACAGGAACAAGACAGGGATGCCCTCTTTCACCACTGCTATTCAACATAGTCCTTAAAACATTAGCCAGAGGAATTAGACAAAAGAAATTAAAGGGATATGAATCCCTTTAGACAAAAGAATTAGACAAAAGAATATTAAAGGGAAAAGAATAACTCAAACTATCATTATTTGCAGATGACATGATTCTATACTTAGAGGATCCAAAAAATTCTACCAGAAAACTTCTAGAATTAATAAATGACTTCAGCAAAGTAGCAGGATACAAAATTAACACCCATAAATCAATTGCATTTCTATACATCAGTGATAAACCCTCTGAAAGAGAAATTAGGCAAACTATCCCATTCACAATAGCCTCAAACAAATAAAATACTTGGGAATCAATTTAACAAAAGAGGTAAAGGACCTCTACAACAAAAACTACAGGACACTAAAGAAAGAAATTGTACAAGACCTTAGAAGATGGAAAGATCTCCCATGCTCTTGGATAGGCAGAATCAATATTGTCAAAATGGCCATACTACCCAAAGTGCCATACAGATTCAATGTGATTCCAATTAAAATCCCAATGCCATTCTCTTATAGAAATAGAAAAGGCAATCATGAAATTCACTTGGAAGAATAAGAGACCCAGAATAGCCAAAGCAATCCTGAGCAAGAGAGTGAAGCAGGAGGCATCACAATACAAGACCTTAAATTATACTACAAAGCTATAGTAACAAAAAGAGCATGGTACTGGCATCAAAACAGACATGTAGACCAATGGTATAGAATAGAAGACACAGAGACAAACCCACTTAAATACAGTTATCTTATACTAGACAAAGGTGCCAAAAACATACATTGGAGAAAAGATATCCTCTTCAATAAATAGTGCTGGGAAAACTGGAAATCCATATGCAGCAAAATGAAACTAAACCCCTATCTCTCACCATGCACAAAATTCAACTCAAAGTGGATCAAGAACCTGGGAGTCAGAACAGAGACCCAACGCCTAACAGAAGAAAAAGTAGGGCCAAATCCTCATCACGTCAGATTAGGACCTTACTTCCTTAACAAGACTCCTATAGCACAAGAAGTAAAATCAAGAACTGATAAATGGGATGGATTCAAACTAAAAAGCTTCTTCTCAGCAAAAGAAACAATGAAGTGAACAGACAGCCTACATTCTGGGAAAAAATTTTTGCCACATGCACATCTAATAGAGCACTAATCTCCAGGATATATAAAGAACTCAAAAAACTTAACACCAAAAAAACAAACAACCCAATCAATAAATGAGCTAAGGAGCTGAACAGACATTTCTCAGAAGAAGATATACAACTGATCAACAGACATATGAAAAAATGTTCACCATTAGAGAAATGCAAATCTCTAGCCATTAGAGAAATGCAAATCAAAACTACTCTAAGGGGCTGAGGTTGTGGCTCAGTGGCAGAGCGCTTGCCTCCCATGTGTGGAGCACTGGGGTCGATCCTCAGCACCACATAAAAATAAATAAACAAAATAAGACACTGTGTCCATGTATAACTAAAAAACACTAAAAAAAAAAAAAAACTACTCTAAGATTTCATCTCATGCCAGTCAGAATGTCAATTATCAAGAATACAAACAACAATAAGTGTTGGCGAGGATGTGGGGGAAAAGGCACACTCATACATTGCTGGTGGGACTGCAAATTGGTGCAACCAATCTGGAAAGCAGTATGGAGACGCCTTAGAAAGCTTGGAATGGAACCACCATTTGACCCAGCTATCCCACTCCTCGCTCTATACTCAAAAGACTTAAAAACAGCACACTACAGTGACACAGCCACTTCAATGTTTATAGCAGCTCAATTCACAATAGCTAAACTGTGGAAGCAACCTAGATGCCCTTCAATAGATGAATGATAAAGAAACTGTGATATGGAATATTACTCAGCAATAAAAGAGAATAAAATTATGGTGTTTGCAGGTAAATGAACGGAGTTGGAGAATATCATGCTAATTGAAGTAAGCCAATCTCAAAAAACCAAATGCCGAACGTTCTCTCTGATAAGTGGATTCTGACCCATAATGGGGAGAGGACACGGGAAGACTGGAGGAACAGTGGGGACAGTAAAGATGGTGGACTGAGATGGACGTCATCTCATGAAGCCCTAGCTTCATGTATGACTGCATGTGTGATGTGATTCTACATCACATACAACCAGAGAAATGAAGAGTTGTGCTCCATCTGTGTACAATGAATCAAACTGCATTCTGCTTTGGTGTATACCTAAGTAGAATAAATACATTTTTTAAAAATCAATAAATAAAAAAGAAAAATTGTAATAAAATTTAAATTTTATATCATGAATGTATCATCAAATTTTTTGATAAAGCTTAAAAAACCAATAAACCTATAGCCAAGCTAAGAAAAAAAGAGACAACACAAACCACTAATATCAGAAATGAAAGGCGACATCACTAAGGACACGATGGACAAGGAAAGGGTAATGTGCCTGATCGCCCGGATCAAGTGGACCAGTGCCTCAAACATGCAAGCTCAAGGTGCCCGCAGATCTCGGGTCTGGTGAGGGTGCTTGTCCAGGTTTGCAAGGAGCTGTCTCTACCATGTTGTTGCACAGTGGACACAAGATCACTGCTCTCAAAGCCTCTTCTCACAAGGACACCAGTCCTATCTCAAGGGCTCTGCCAACCCCATCACCTCCCAACAGCCCCATCTCTCCACACTGGGCATAAGGGCTCATCCTAGGCATTTAGGAGGACACAGCCATTCAGTCCACAGCATGTCACCACACGTGTCCAAACCCGCAGGAGGCATGGCGTCAAGAGCAACACCAATGCAGCCAGGCGTGGCGGCCCACACAGGTCATCCCAGCCCTCAGGAGGCTGAGGCAGGAGGATGGCAAGTCCAAAGCCAGCCTCAGCAACTTAGCAAGGCCCTAAGAAACTCAGTGAGGCCTTGGCTCAAAATAAAATATAAAAAGGGGCTGGGGAGGTAGCTCTGTGGTTAAGCGCCCCGGGTTCAGTCCCTGGCACAAAAAAAAAAAGTGCCCTGATGCCAACTGTGGACGGCAGGTCCACCAACCACCACCCCAGGTGGGGGGGGGGGGGAAGCAACGCACCTGTGGGCCTTAAACCTTACACTCCTCTAAAAAGCAAAGTCCATGCCGGGCGCGGTGGCACACACCTGTAATCCCAGCACTGTGGGAGGCTGAGACAGGAGAATCGCGAGTTCAAAGCCAGCCTCAGCAATGGCGAGGTGCTAAGCAACTTGGTGAGACCCTGTCTCTACATAAAACACAAAAAAATAGGGCTGGGGTGTGGCTCAGTGCTCAAGTGCCCCTGAGTTCAATTCCCAGTACCAAAAAAAAAAAAAAAAAAAGCAAGTACAATAAAAAAGAAAAGAAAGTACTAACACAGGCTACAGTGCAGATGAACCTTGAAAAGGTGAGGTTGAGTGGAAGAAGCCCATCACAAAAGGTCGACACTGTGTGACTCCATATGCACAGAATAGCCACAAAAGGCAGGAAGCAGGTCAGTGGTTGCTGGGGGCCAGAGGACTACTAAAGACATGGGGCTTATTTTTAATTATTTACTTTCTGGTACTGGGGATTGAACCGAGGGGTGCTTTACCACTGAGCCACATCCCACTCCTTTTCACTGTTTATTTTGAGACAGGGTCTTGCTGAGTTGCACAGGGAGAGCCTCATTAAGTTGCTGAGGTTGGCCTCAAACTTATGATCCTCCTGCCTTGGCCTCCCCAGCCACTGGGATTTCAAGCATGTGCCATCACACCCTACAGAGTTTCTTTTTTTTTTTTTTTAAGAGTTTCTTTTTAGCCGGTCATGGTGGCACAAGCCTATAATCCCAGCACTTAGGGAGGCTGAGACAGGAGAATCGCGAGTTCAAAGCCAGCCTCAGCAATGGCGAGGTGCTAAGCAACTCAGTGAGACCCTGTCTCTACATAAAACACAAAATAGGGCTGGGGATGTGGCTCAGTGGTCGAGTGTCCCTGAGTTCAATCCTCAGTACCAAAAAAGAAAAGAGTTTCTTTTTAAACTGATGAAAAAGTACTAACCTCACTGTGGTGATAGCTGCATCATGCTGGAAACATACTAAGAACTATTGAATTATATACGTGAAATGAATGAGTTGGATGGCATAAAAATAAAGCTGCTACAAAAACTAAGTATTTAAAGTATATTAAAACAAAAAATAACTTTGGCATCATGTCCATGATTTTTTGGACAAGGTTAAAATAAGTTTTCAACTATGAATATTTAAAAAAATAAAATTTTTAAACTACCAGAAGTGTTGAGTGTCACATGGTGCTTATTTCAGCGGCAAAAACGCACTACCAAGCGCCCACCAGTCAGAACTACATGAACACTGCGGTTAGAGATGCACTGCAGGTCCAAGGAACCGAGCTCATGGTTTCTGACATCCCCTACTGCATGTTTAAGGCAAAGGTCATCCAGCTGGACAGGTGTCAATCAAAGTCTTAAGGCATCTCCCTCTAGTGCCACGCACTCCCACGATCACACACCAAGCTCACTGGCAGCAGGAGTCTTCCAACCCAACCCCAAGAACAGGGAGGGGTGCAGAGTGAAGCTGAAGAGCAAGGTCTCTGAGGTCGGGATTCTGGGAAACCACTGTCCACCTGGGTCTCAGTTTGGGACAATCTGGGAAACACACAGGGACTCCCCAGCCATTCATGAAGGCAGACAGTGATAAATCCATCAAGCATCAAAAGAAACAGATGTTCTCAGTGGTGGCCTCTGCATGTCTTCTGCAGACTGTGAGCTCTAGGCATGGACTATTGAGCTGGATTTTGTCACCCCATGACCAGGGACAATGCCTGGTCACTGATGGGTACTCAGAAAACATTGGTGACATCAAGAAATGAAATGTGCCCTGTTCCTGGGAAAGGGAAGGGAGGATTTAGAAGAAGGTCTGGGTTCGGATGCATGCCCTCCACGGCTGCCTGCCCATGCAGAGAGCCAAACCCTTCAGAACCTGTGTCCTCGTCTGGACTACAAGGACAGAAAGGCGCCTCAGAAAGGCCTGGAGGTGTCGGGTTGTGCCTTCAGGCCCCAGGTTGCAGGGCTATCCCCTCCAGCCAGTGCTGATGGCAGATACAGCCACGGGGCAGGGAGGGTGCACACCAGCTGTCCCACACAGGCCTCTCCAAAGCATCTCATTTACATCTGAGACCAGCACATCAGTCATTCTATGAACAAGAGGCCCTGCGAGGGTTCAGACATCAAACCACCTGTGTTCAAGATCTGACCCCACTACCAACCAGGTATGAGCTTGAGGGGTGCCCTGCCGGGGACCTGGGATGACCACAGCACCTGGCCTGCCCCAGGATTGCCAAAGGAGATGAGCTCCAGCACATGGGGTGCTCCGCAGCACCAATGCTGGCAAGTGCCTTCATCAGCACTGCCGCACGGCCGGCTGCGAATGGGAGTCCAGGAAGAGCAAGGGCACAAATCCCACCTCTCCAGCTCTGCAAGTCGCCTAGTCTCATCCGCCTGGGAAGTTTGGCTTGCAGCAAAGCTCAGAACTGTGGAAAGTACAGAGAGTCCAAATGGAAAGGCATTTTAATATAAAATGGATGAAAGAGACAAATGGAAAGTAATCAAAACCTCATTAGGGCAAATAAGCAACCTGCCTACAATGCCACAGAAGCTGATGGCGCTAAACCAAGCAGGCAAAGCAGAGTCTTCCCCTCAGCCACTGCCAGGAATGAATGCAAATCGCAAGGATGCGCAACCCACGTGGGCAGACACCCGCGCTGGCTTCTCCCAAACCACGGACCCCAGGACTGCAGTTCCCAACTCTGGCTGGATATTGGAATCACCTGGAGGGTTTCACAGATATCCATGTCCCAGAGGCTACAGGAGGAGCCAGGACAGGCAGCTGTTTCTTCTAAGGGACCCCCTGGGGCCGGGGGAGGGGGCTCTAACCACTGCACTGGGTCAAATGGTCCAAGCAGCAGCACCTTTGCCAGCTTCTGCTACTGCACCCAGGGAACACCGCTCATTGGGCAAGGCACCTCGATGAGCTGAGTCCTGAACTGTGCTCAGCTTCTCCTTTGGCTGGGCAGGAGAATCTCGTGGGGTTTCTTAGGCTGGTCCTGATCGGGGCTCCTAGTCATCCTTGGGAGCCTTCCCCTGCACCAGGCCTCCCATGCGCGCAGCACTCTGGCAGGTGCTGGGAATCAAGCAGCAAATGAGGCAAAGTTCTTGCCCCTAGGGAGATGACGCTCCACTGGGACTCTAAAGCTTACCAGGCCTTACCAGGGAGCGTCGTGGTCCACACAGGCCAGGGGCAAATGACCTGCTCTGCTGTCACCTCAGGCGAGGACACACCTGCAGAGGGTCTGGGGAAACAAAGCTCTAGAAGGTCAAGAAACCAACTCAACACCTGGAAGTCAAGACATCCTTTCAAACACTTTAAAAAGCAGAAAAGAAAGAAAGATGTAGAACAAGCATGAAATATTGATGATCACGTCAAAGCAACACCAGGGGGCAAGAGTGAGTGGGCCTGTCAGAGCCGACTTGATCAGGAGAACCCCGGAGTGGGGGGAATCTGGGTTCCAGAGGACCAACAGGGGGCCTGGAGGAGCGAGGTCTGACAGTACAGGCTGTCCTCCTCAAGGGCAGAGTTGGAGCAGACATCAAAGGCATCTCAGCCCTGCCTGCCCAGCATCAGCGGAGCACCGAGCTCCGGAAGAAGAGAGGAGCTGGGGCAGAGGCCCGGCTCTAGCTCCAGGAGCCGTGCGTCCTAGATTCTCCACAGCTGCCCCAGTTTCCAGCGCTCAGTCTTGCCCTCACTGAGACATCATTTGCTGAGATTGGGGTTCCATGGTTTAGTCTTATAAAAAAGGTGATTCATTCGATATGCAATATAACTTTTAGGCCTCCATATGAGCCTTCTTAAACAAATCTGATTCATGATACAAGCTTGGGAGGAGACTGGGATTTTTTATTTTTATTTTTTATTTTTTTGGTTCTAGGATTGGAACTCAGGGGCACTCGACCTCTGAGCCACATCCCCAGGCCTATTTTGTATTTTATTTAGAGACAGGGTCTCACTGAGTTGCTCAGCACCTCACTTTTGCTGAGGCTGGCTTTGAACCCACGATCCTCCTGCCTCAGCCCCTCGAGGAGATTGCTTTTATTACCTATCCTAACTTTTGCTCAAAATACACAGTCATCTAAGGGTGAGGACCTAGCTCAGTGGTAGAGCACTTGCCTAGCATGCTCAAAGGCCTGGATTCAATCCCCTGTATCAAAACAGAGACGAGACAGTCACCCAAGGTGAACTGAGGGTGACTCCCATGGGACACTCCCCCAGGGCTGGTGGGCCCTGGAGAGCTGGTCCCTGTCTCAGACCCTCCATCAGCTCCACAGCTCCCAAGATGTGCTGAGCACAGAGTCCTGGCTTCTCAGAGTGTGGTCCACGTGCCACCTTCTGCTACATCTCCTGGAGCCTACTGGCAATGCCAGGTCTCTCACCACCCCAGAACTGCATCCCAATATGAGCCCAGGTGCTCGCTAGGCTTATGCATGTGTGAGAACCCTGCTGTGGAGATCACCTCATCATGCCCTGCCACACCAGTGCACTTGAGCAGGGTGACCCATGATTTTCACCTCGGATCACCCAAATGAGCAAGTGGGAGGAGGACAGAAACCTTGTCTCCTTCAGCTCAGGCCAGTGGCCCAAAGGGGCTTCAGGAGAGAGGGAGTCCCACAGCACCATGAAGGTCAGACCATGGACATCCAGGGTTCCAGTTGGCACCCATGTCTAAGCAGAAAGAAGAGTCACAATGTGGTACCAGAGCCATTAAGCCAGCACCAAGGAAGCATGCTTAACTAACTGGCTGGTGAAGAAATGAAGTCAGGCACTTTCCACCAAACCCAAGGCAGAGAGGTCAGCAAGGAAAAGGACAAAGGGGAGCCAAAAAGCTCATTTGCTAAAATGAACTGACTGGAAAAGTCCAAAATCCCACATTTATCATTTGGCTAAGTTGAAGGAATCATAAAATCTCATGACAGGAATGTAGTTTAAGAGTTATTCGCCACAACTATTCATCAGACTCTGTACCCTAAGACCCCAGTGAGAAGCTTCCTGGCCTCCAGTGTCATCCTCCAGCAGTGGGCTTGCTGGCCTCAGTCCTGTTGCAGAAACCCCCCAAACTGCTGGCTCACTTTGACTCGGCAATTTGAGTTCTTAGACTCAGGCCTAAGGAATAAATTCCAGACATGGAAAAAGCCAGGTGCACAAAGGTGTTTCTCATGGTGGAGTAGATAGAAAGCGAACCTTGGTGGTCTGCTTGGCAATGACAAATGACTGACACACCCCTGGCAGGAGGACAGTTTCCCACCATCTAAAAAGACATGCTTGGAGCATTTAGTTTCTGCCAGGATACACCAAATAGGTTAAGTCTAGAGCATCCACCTTGTCAGGCATTCCTGGTAACCAACAGGGTGACAAATGTCAGAACCAAGTCTCTCCTTACCAAAGGTCAGCCAGATGGTAAATATTTTTGGCTCTGCAGGCCATGTGGTCTCAGCTCTGCTTCTGGACTGTGAGGGCAGTACAGAATGGTACCTAGTGAAGGACTGTGTGTTCCAATAAAACTTTATTTACAGAAACAGGTAGCAGGGGCTGGGGTTGTGGCTCAGTGGTAGAGCACTTGCCTTGCATGCGTGAGGCACTGGGTTCGATCCTCAGCACCACATAAAAATAAATAAACAAAGATATTAAAAAAATGAAAAGGGCTGGGGATGTGACTCAGTGGTTAAGTGCCCCTGGGTTCAATCCCTGGTACCATTTAAAAAAAAAAAAAAGAAACAGATAGCAAGCTGGATTTAGCCTTGGGCTGCAGTTTTCTGACCCCTGATCTCTATACTCACATTTATTAGTTTTAAATGCAAAAAGTGTTGAAATATCCTTATCCAACATAAATGGCTTAATAAGTTAGTGTATTCATTCATCTGACAGATTCTCTCCCCAGAAATCTACCGAGTGTCTACCAGACACTGTTGAGTTCTAGGACTAAGGCAGGGGCAAGGCAGGAAGCATACAGAGTCAAAGGAATATCACCAAAGCTTTTACAAGAGTTCACAACAAGAAAAACCCTTATAACCAATGTGAAAAGCAAAGTTGTGTATAAAAATAAGACCAAACGGTGCTTTTAAACTAAAAAATAAAACCACAGGGGAAAAGAATAATGAAAAAACTACATCAAAATGCCGCCAGCTGCTTACCTTGGGCTGGCGCGCTGCCTCCCGCCTTTCCCTGGGTTTCCCTTTTATCACGTGGCTGTTTCCATTTTACAACAAACACCGCTCCCTGTTGTACCTGGAAGGGGTCGTTGCCTTGACTTAAATTAAGGCTGTGTCCCTGCTGCTGCGGGGCCACTGCTGCCCTGACTGGAGTCAGGAAAGGCCACACTGCTCACTCCTGGTGAGGGTTCAGCACCAGGGACAGAGCCACAGGCACAGAAGCAGCCCCAGGGAGCCCAAGGGCAGGCAGCTCGGGCCTCCCAAAGAGTCTCTCCAGCAGGTGTCCAGCAGGAAACTGGCCCCCAAGTGCAAACAGAACCACTACCACCCCTCCGTGTGGCCCAATGGGGGAGAAGTGTGGGTAAAAAGGACAGAAAACAAGATCCTGTCACCTCCAGTGTTAGCTGAGGAGGGACTCTAGACAAGCCGATGCCAGCCGTGGCAACATCTGCCTCTCAGTGCCTCTCCCCCGGGGGTTTCAGAGCCGGCAGCTGGCATCAGCCCGGGAGAAAATCCGATATTTTTAACAAATTCTCAAATCAGATGGCATCAGTGGTGAGTAATTTCTTAACGTTTGGTCTTTAAGGCTAAAAACAGTGAGGGCACCTTTCAGGACGACAGTCAGGAAGGGCTGGGAAACAGGTGGTCCCACCCACTGCAAATGTTATGACGAGTTTCTGACATGCGCGACATGTTCAAATGTTTTCTTTCACTTACGCCTTTGTATTCTAAACATAAGGCATTCTAGCATTTTTTTAAAATTCCACTGTATCCATTTCTTTATGAGTAATTTTCCCCTCTTTTCCAAATATTTTTTCAGAAGTTTCTTTGTAAAAGAAAAACATTTGTTTTTTAAAGGGTATGTGAGTCTGTGGGCACTTGTAAAGAACGCTAAGAATTTACCTGTGGACTAAACTTCCTGTTCTCTTTAAAGAAAGAAGCCTCAAACCCCAGGCAGTCCGTTAGGCAGCCTGCTGGAGGAGGGCCTTCCTTGAGAGGCCACTTGCCTGCCCCGCCTAGACTCTCCAGAAAGGCCTCTGTTCAGTGTGGAGTCCAGGAGGCTGCCCTGCTACGGCAGGGCCAGGAGAAGCTCAAGGAGGGTGCCTTTGGGAAGCACCTTCTGGAGCTGCAGGTAAGCAGGCCAGAGATTCTCAGGGTGAGGCCAGTGAGTCCCTGAACCCCAAATGGGGGAGAACGGACATTCTGCACCCTCCTCCACAGTCAGCTTCCACACAGGCTCGAGAGGGTATGGGGGCCACTCCTTCGGCCTGTCCCCTTCCGCCTAGAGCAGCACTTCCCAGATACTGAAAACAGCCTCCTAAAGTCATCAAGCCCCAGAGGCAGTGGGCCCATCCGTGGTCACAGAACCTCCTCAGCCCTCCACTGGACACCCTTGCTTGCAAGCCTCCTGTGGCTCCCCACCACTAATCCCAACCAAGATACGCAGCATCGGAGTGTCTGTGCCGGGCCATCCCACTGCCTAGAGCCCACACCCAGCCGAGTCCTGCTGGTCACCGGTCCCCATACACATCTGGCGTGCCCTCCTGTACCCGCACACTCTGCATGATGCACGCCCCCTCCCTTCACCATTCCAACAACACTGTTTTGAAAGCCAGGGGTCCACAACAAACAGGGCCCTAAGAGCTTATGCTTCAGTGCTGGAAGACCAGCAAATGAATGA
This sequence comes from Xerus rutilus, assembly GCA_028644305.1. Lineage (NCBI taxonomy): Eukaryota > Metazoa > Chordata > Mammalia > Rodentia > Sciuridae > Xerus > Xerus rutilus. The sequence goes on from CM053401.1 coordinate 4,481,883, forward strand.
TTGTGAAAAGTCCACAGCTCACAACGTGTGACAAACCCTAAGGAGAGAAATAGGGTAGTGGAGGGGGCTGGTAAGCACCAGTGGGTGGCAGCAGGGAGGCCTCACTGGAGAGGGGCATTTGAACAATGTCCAAAGGAGTAAGGAGCTAACCTCTGCATAGAAAGCTGGGAGGAAAAGCACTCCAGGCAAAATAAGCAGTGCAAAGGCCCTGAGGCAGGAATGTGTTCTAGGAAAGGCACAGAGGCCAAGGGGGTCAGAGATGATCAAAGGAATGTGGGGACATCGATGAGGCCTTTCAGACCACTGTAGGAATACAGGCTTTTACTGTGATTGAGATAGGAAACCTGGTGATTCTGACCAGAGGGCTGACATGTCAGACTTAGGCTGCAGCAGACTGCTCTGGACACTGTGTTAAGACAGACTCTAAGGGCCAGAGGAACACAGACCAGATTTACAAAAAACCTCTACAACTGTCCCAGAAGAGACAAGAGCAGCTGAGGCCAGAGCTATGCAATGAACGTGAGGACAGGCAGTCGAGAGTCTGAGGTGGAACGACAGGATGTGCTGGAGGTCAGGGTGTGGGGTATGGTGGAAAGAGCAGAGACGGACAATCCTGATGTTCAGGCCTGAATGACTAGAAGGAGGAGCGCCACCCAGGAAGTGGTGAAGGCACAGGGCAGCAGGTGGCAGGTAAGGGTGGGAGTGGAAACCCCACCAGCCTTTGAGCCCCACAAGGACGAGCACCTCCTCCAGGAAGGCCTCTGGAGGCAGCTAAAGCCCTCGTGCCCTCCCAGTGCTGGCCTCTCCCACCTCCTGTGCATGCTGGCATGCACCACAGTGATTTGCATCCACAGTTATTTCCTTGAGCAACCAAAGCTGATTCTCTCTATATCATCTGGAGGCACCTGCACATAGTAGGTGTTCAACAAGTACTTCCAGTAATACACTGCTTAGGACTGCACCTGTGCTGCTTTGACAGTCAAACAAAGCAAAGATGTTCTCTCAGATCTCAAAATTCTGCTAGCGCAGATTAACTATTTAGTGGTGATTATTCCATCTCGAGGGCCCTACGTAGAGGCTGACCTGTCCCCAGCTATTCAGATCGTGGTTCTCCCGTGCAAAACCCAGCTAGGAAGAAGGTGTTACCTTGCCAGTCCTTATGTCCCACGCTTTGATTTCAGAGCTGAAGCCTCCACATAAAAAAATACTGTGGTCTTTTGGGTGAAATTTCAAGGTGGTGATTCTAAAGTCACTTCGACCACTAAATAGCTGAGTTCCTACAACACAAACAGAAGAGAGGGTTATAAAATATTTAGATCACAAAATAAAGATCTTAAAGCTAAGGTACCATCTATCTGGTAAGGAGCCTGCAGGAGAGGGCCGCTCACCTGGACAGGCCCCTGGTGGCCAGGGGAGACCTGGAAACACAACAGCGGCAGCGCATCTGCCTTCATCCTCCGCCAGCCCCACCTGTGCCTGGCTGAGCTTCTCCCCACACGCAGGACCTGACACTGGTGGTAAGTAAGAATGGCCTTGTGGCAGCCAAGCCACAAAATGGACATGAGCTGTGGACTACTGGGGTCTCCCTGGTCCTACAGGACTCAAGTCTGTCCTGGTCACGTATGTATCTGTCAGGCGCTGTGAGCATGGTGGCAGTGTCCATGTGCGTGCAGACACACACGTGGGGTGGAAAACAGCACCAGCACTATGATCCTTTAGAGATGACCTATGTAAACTTCAGAAATGCCGATCATTCAGAGCAGGTCAAAGCCAGCGCTCCCTCCATGACCCAGGATGGCCTCCACATCCTAGAGCACTGACTGTGATTCTTACCAGTCAACTTAATGCACCTGAAACTGCATCAAGAACCAAGTCCGACATGGAAGGCACTCTCCCATGGGAGAGTCTGGGTGCTGTCCCTGCACTTGTCCCCAGGGGCTAGGTTCATACACCATGCACGGCATCTGCCCAACACTGGCCCTCAGAAACTTTGCAAGGTCTCCTACAGCACAGCAGGGAAACCTCCTCTGCCTGTGGCCCACAGGACTTTTCACTTGGGGATGTGAGAAGCTGGTAGCCAACGAGGAAACCAATGAGATGTCGAGATGTCACATCATGCCCTTGTAGGCCCAGGAAGTGGTGTTTGCTCTTTTGATTCAGAAAGAAAGCACTGCCCTTCCTGAAGGTCTCCTTGCTCGGTATGCTGGGACCCCACAAGCTTCCCTCCACCTTCGGTGCAAAGAGTTTGTGAACATTTCACTAGTAAAGCTCTATTTTCCCCTCAATCAAAAAATGGCTCCAGCAACCAATCAGAAAGTATCAGAGCTGCATTCTATTTTTAACAACCCAGCTCAAAATTCACTGAAATCTTCATTTAAAGAATTTTAAAACATGGCACATGCCTGCAATCACAGAAGCTTGGGAGGCTGAGGCAGGAAGATCACAAGTTCAAGGCCAGCCTCAGCAACTTAGTGAGACTCTGTCTCCACATAAAACATAAAAAAGGGCTGGGGATGTGGCTGCCTGGGTTCAGTCCTCAGTATCCCCCCCCAAAAAAAGGATTTTAAAACAGATTAAAGAAGCCGGGCGCGGTGGCGCAAGCCTGTAATCCCAGCACTTAGGGAGGCTGAGACAGGAGAATCGCGAGTTCAAAGCCAGCCTCAGCAACGGCGAGGCGCTAAGCAACTCAGTGAGACCCTGTCTCTACATAAAACACAAAATAGGGCTGGGATGTGGCTCAGTGGTCGAGGACCCCTGAGTTCAATCCCCAGTACCAAAAGAAAAGAAAAGAAAAGAAAAGAAACACTGAGCCCAGATTATGACTGTAGATATTAAGGTTTTTAACAGGTTACACTCTTAGACTGTTTTTGGCAAAGGTAAAGATAAGCTCTCACATACACACACACAGAACAATGGAAACAATTGAAAACATCTGACTTCTGGGGCTGGTGTGCAGTCAGTGGTAGAGTATGCCCAAGGCCCTGGGTTCAATCACCTGCACCAAAGAAGAGGCTACTTTCCAGAAATTCTCTCCATGGCAAATGTTTTTGGAAGGCTGGTCTCTCATCCTTTGTTGGAGCGTCCTTACCTTGCTGGATGACTAAATATGCTCATTTTAAAAATATGCTGTAGAGGCCTACCTGCAGCTGCTTGTCATCACAGAAAAGTTGGGAAATATTTGGAAAATCTATACCTCTTTAAGCTCCACAAGCCCTAAATCATTTTGCGACAAGATGCAGTAGCCCTCAACATCTTCATGCTTGCCCGGTGCCGGGGCTGATTAGCAGACCGACTCCAGGCCACGGAGGCCACAGCAGTGAAGGGCTGCACATGGCCTGGCTGTCCAGCCCAAGGGAGCAGCTATGGCAAACGCAAGCCTCTGCCCGACAGAATGTTGCTGTGACATTTAAAACTGCAACTGCCAACAGCGGCCTGCAGCAAGACGGCTAAGGCTTGATACCTGTTCTTGAACCACAGAGTATTCAACGGAACTGTGTGGCAAAGACTAGGAAAAGAGCCACCAAAATGAAAGGCATTGCTCTAAGGTAGCAGGGTAACTTTTATAAATTGTGCTAGTACTTTTTTCATAACAATGTATTTCTAACATAGAATTCCTTAAAAAGTCACCCGGGAGCTGAGCAGATTTCTGGGTGCCTTGGGGCTGTGTTCCTCCCTCATTACATCAGCAGACACCATGACCCTTGGGTAAATGTTTTAAAAATCACTTTTCGATGAATTAATCTAATTGGAAATCTGGAATTTCTCAAATTTACTCTTCTTTTTCTTTCTTGAAACTTGTCTGAAAGCCAAGCTCTTCCTTGTCTGATCAACTGCAGGTGGCGATCAGAAACCAACCACAACGTGCCCTGCTGGCAAATTCTCCCACCTGCAAGAAAGGGGCAGAGAAGGGTCACTCTCCTCAGTCTCCATGCAACCGTGACAGGCTGCAGCCAAGTCCTCAGGAAGCTTACTCCAGCCAAGTGGCTGGAGACCATGGGGAGGCCTTGGGCCAATGACCCCACATCCTCTCCATGGAAAAGGAGGGCAAGGGCCACTGCAGCCCCCACACCAGCCAGGGGCGGGGCAGGCCAGGAGCATCTTTCAGAGACAGCTGTGCCCACTGCTGAGCCAGCTCAGCCGCAGCTCTCTGCCAATCCCCAAATCCAAAAGGAAGGAAGCTCTACCTGCCTGGAGGTGAGGATGCCTCCCATTTCCTGGACTGCAACAGAAAGCCATATGCTTGGTCTTGGAAATGGCACTGAATTACCCATATGTTCTTTCAAAAAAAGGCAGCAACACAGCCTCGCCAACAAGAAGGAAGAAAAAGGAAAACTGAGTTGCTAAAAGACGATGGTTGAAGTTTTTCTGCCCCCTCAAAAAAAACTTGCATTTCTGAATTCTATTTTTCCTCAACCGACGAAGAGACTGAGAATCTGCCTTTTAAGTACAAAAATGGTCCCTTCAGAAGACAAGCTCTGGTGTATATTTTCCTACTTTTAATAACTAGGCCTTTAAGAGATTTTTCAACTTTTTAATAAGCTTCCAGACACCTCATGGAAAACAGTAGGGGAAAAGTCTATTAAATAAAGAGGGCTCAAACAAGACTCGGGTTCAGAAACATGGACCAGGGCTACCATGACCTGGCCCCGTGTTCACTTGTTTTTCTATACCAGGGATGGAGCCCATGATGTCTACCACTGAGCTACACCCCAAGTCCTTTCTGAAGATTTTTTATTCTGCAACAGGATCTCACTAAGTTGCTGAGGCTGGCCTCAACTTGCAATCCTCCTGCTTCAGCCTCCCAAGTCACTGCGATCACAAGCTGTGCCACCGCGCCCGCATGGGCATAATGTTTGAAGTGGGAGGAGGCACAAGTGAGGAACTGGCAGAAACCAGCCACATCACTTCCAGCAGAGGGACCTTGGCCGGTCCCTCTGCCTCTGCACACGCTGTCACAAGGAGTAAGAGCTAAGTGCTCCATCAGGCACTCTACGGAACAAGCAGCGAAAGGGAGCGACAGCAGCTCCAAAACCAAACCCTGACCTGCTGACCTCATCCTTGCGTAAATTAAAAGCTCAAACCAAGAGCTGCTGGCTTTAAACAGCAGGCACCTTGAGAGATTAATGATTGTTGAGCTTCGTCATGAGGCTCTGAGGACACTGCCCCGGGCTGGCCTCTGCATGTGCTGAAGGGACAGGGATGCAGGCTGGAGGACGCAAGCCAGCACATCACCTTGACTGGACAGCGGACACGCCTGAGGCCAAGGGCGTTCTAAGGTTTGCTGCCTCCCTTCCACAGGACGGCACTGCTTACCAGCTCCCCTGGGCCAGGCTTCCTGAAGCCCTGGTTGGTTGTTATTCAACCTTTAACCTGGAGACTAGCTTGCTTGTTTGGTTATTATATATAAAAAAAATTCCATTTCTTTGCTGTGTTCTTATTATAGGAAATTGAGCTCTAAAATATTTAATCCACTGGCACTGGCTTTATTGATCTGATTATAATGAGCTCAACCAGTATAAAAATTGCTCAGTTTTTATTCAGTTAAGAAAAATTATTTCTTCTCCTCCTTTAATCAATAATGATACAAATAAAAAAATAAACTATCAGGCTGGGGGTGTGGCTCAGTGGTAGAACACTTGCCTAGTGTGTGCAAGGCCCGAGTTCAATCCCCAGCACCAAAATAAATAAATAATCATTAAAGCAAAAACACGTTTAAAATAGCACAGAAACAATGTGTTCTCCTGCACCAAGGGCCCTGCTGGTGCTCCCAGGCTCCAGTGCCCTTGTCACGAGGCCCCGTAGCACTGCCCCTCTCCCTTTCTCAGGCACTGAGTTCACTGGGGTGACCACCCTGTGGCTGGGGCAACACCACCTGTCTGCTCTCATGCTAGCCCTGAGGGACCCTACGGTCACAGAGGCTCCGGGACCCTGGGGCCCTCCACATCCATTCAGCATGGTGGCCCCCAGCCCAGTTCCTGGCACTTCACTGGTATTTTGGGTCAAATGAAATCCAAGTGCGGGTCCCCAGGGAAGAAAAGGGGCACCCATGCCCTCCGTCCAGAGTCCTCAAGGAAGAGAGGAGAAATCCATGCCCTCCCTGCAGGGAGCTCACTTTGACCAAGGAGGGGAAGATGGATGCTGATGACGAGCCTGTTACCTCCAGGCCTGTCTGGGGTGCTCACATGTCACACCTCCAGCCTAGCTGGCTCAGCGGGGTGAGACACTGTGAGGCCCCGTGACACAGCCATGCTGAGACCGTCCGGACCTGCCTAATCCCAGAGACCAGCTCTCTGCAGCCAGCCCGGCGCACCTGCCAGCTATTCGTGATCTTTCCTTCTCCTTAGCTCTTTGTTCACATGCTCGACTCAGGAACAAGGAGGGAAGCTGCTGGCAAGGGAGAGCTCGCTGCGGGCTCGTGGCAGTTGAGCCTGTGCTCCAAGGCAGGAGGCACATGACTCATTTTGCTAAAATCAATATCGTTACACTCATCCTCCGGCAAGTATTCAGCCAGCTGTAAATTTAAACATCCTGACTCAAAATTAACGAGAAAAGCAGCTCACTAACTTCCAAGTCAAACTTGATGCATCAGAAATGGGCCATCCCGCAGGCTGGGTGGAGGGCAGAGCTGGCTGCGCCAGGACCACAACAGCAGAGCTCTGGCCAAGCAGCAGCCCCCTCGGAGCCCTGCATCCCAGCAGGGGCCATGAACCCCTTCAGATGCAGTTGTGAGAACAGCCTGACACACACCAGTGCCCGACCAACAGCGGCTACAGCCACACCACCGTGGTCTCGGAGGAACAGCAGGGTGGTAATGGTGTCGCTGCTGTGGATGACCTGCACGAGACCGACTTTGCCAAAATTTTTTTTAACCTGAATTCTCAACCAGCAAGCCAGGTGTGCCCAGCAGCTGGCGTGTCCCCTGGTTTTACTCGGAACCCGCCTTCTATGCAGCTGCACTACAGCCACAGCGCCCCAGCGGCAGTCCACGAGGTGCACCACAGGAGGTGGAGACACACCTTCCAGAGCAGGAGAGAAGGAAGCACGTGCGGCCAAAGCAGGTGCGAGGGCTGAGGGGCCTTCCCCTCTGGGGCTGAGGGGCCTTCCCCAAGAGGGAAGCCGGAGGAATATTCAGAGTACGCCTGCTGCCCCTCCACCAAAGCCCTGAGACTGTGGTGTTCCTGGGGCTCTTCTCACTCTTCCCAGAGGTCCTCAGGGCTGACATTTTCCCCTGGAGCACAGCTGTCCACAGCTAAAGCAGCACCTTCAGCCTGTCACTTAGTCAGCTCCTTCCCAGGCCAAGCAGCTCCCAGCAGTCGGGCTGCGCACACTGCTTGTCTGGGGCAGAGACACTTGTGGAGACAGCCTGCTACTCCTATTTGTCTGCAGAAAACCTCTCCCAACCACATGAACCTAAGTTGGATTCAGGTGTCAACACTGGCCCGGTGGCCTTAAAGTCACTCAACACTCTAAGACTCCGTCTCTGCATCAATGGAATGTCCATAACAATACTGCCCTCACGGCAAACCAAATGCCACACTAAGCACAGGGGCAGCTCCCACACATGCCCATCAGCTTGATGGAGGCCCCGCGGGGTGCTGAACAGACCCACACCCCCAGGCCCACAGCAGGGCTTGGACAACGGGCCATTCTCTATCCCACAGTGCCCCTGGCTGGAAGGAAATCCCAAAATGATGCAAAAGCCAGGGTGGGGCCAAAAAAACAAGGGGAGTGATTGTGTAGGGTCTAGTCCCAGATGACTACTCGTTCTCACACACCATGGCCCCCAACAGAAAACACAGGGCCATCCAGAGCAGGAGGAGCTGGGCAGGGGCTGGGGACAGTGGATGGCAGGCAGTGGGTGTCCCAGTGAGAAGGGCAGACCCCCCACCGCTGACACCTGGAGCACTGAAGAGGGCAGGCTGCAGGGGCCTGCACGCCCACTCCAGATCCCAAACAACGAGTGGGTGCATGCTGCCCATCGCCAGGGAGATCTGCTGCCCCACCACTGTGGAGACGGAAACCCGGAGGAGGACCAGAGCAAGCCCTGATGGCCCAAGGCCACCTTGCAGTCTGCCCTAAAACCCACCCTGATCCGCCAGCTGGGGGATTCTAGAACTGACACCCTAAAGTGGCTGCACTTGGGGAACTACTCAACAATTGGGACTCCCTGCACAACTCTACAGGAACAAGGCCTTCACGGAGCAGTGACAGAGGGAAAAGGCACCTGCTGTGGAGGCCGACCACAACCAGCCCTCTGCACACACCGTGCTGCTCTCCCACCTGCCTGCCAGCCAGGCTCCTGCAGACGCAGGCAGAAGCACACCCAGCTTGCCTGACTCAGGGTGGGTGGGAAACGGAGAAGCCCGATGTGCATCCCATCCACGCTCCTGCTACGGTGCCTGGAACCGGGTGCACCTCAGGAGAGCACCCACACAGAAGGGACGAGAGCCTCCTGAGTGGCCAACACACGTGCAACGTGGACATCTGTGCCCCTCTACAGCAGTGGCCTTAACCATCAGGCTGAGGAGACTGCTGGGGGGCTGGAACCTGCAAGAAACATCACCAGGACCCCCATGTCCTGAAGGAACCACAGGGGGTGTGGAAGAGAGGCTGATTTGGTACGCAGGACAGGTGACTCACAAAGCTGAGGACACTCAGGTGGCGTCAGCCAGTGTTCTCTGAGGCCACCTCAGCCTAATGCACTGGAGACGTTTGTTAGGAAGATTACAGACGGAAGCAGGAACACCAAAAATAATTAATCTGTGAGCAGATTTTATTAAGTGTTGATTCATGGTCGTTCCATAAGCCAACAGCCCGTCAGAACTATAAATTAATGAGATAAAATGTTGCTGGCCCTCCATATTTCAGGCTGGGTATTGACATTTTAGAATCCACAGATTTTTAGCTGTATTGATCGAGGACACCAGGATAAATGGCCTTGGCACCAAATTCCCATTAACGACAATGGGCACCGAGTGACTGATTCCCAAAGCGCCACACCGAGACGCCCTGCACTGCCTGCTCCTGGCAGAAGCGCTAATGAGACTGAAATGAAAAAGGCAAATCACCAAGGGCGGAAAAGGGGGTAAAGCAAACCGGAGATCAGACTTGGTGAAGAGAAAGAACAAGCAGTCAAAGCAGGACAGAGGCCACCGGGGCTGTGCAAGCCCAGCTCCGCCCTGACTGAAGAGAACACTTGGGGACACCAAGGCAGAAGGTGGGTGTCCTGAGAGGGGGCGGGAGGCACGGGGAGCCCACCCCACCCAGACAGCCCTAATGGGCTTCACTGCCTGGCCAGGAGGGCGGGCCCAGCAAGGGCTCTCTCAGTTTCAGCTCGTCCACACACATGGGCCAGCCCTGGCCAGTGGATGAAGCCACAGAGAACACCTGGAGGACCTGTCTCAATGAGCTCCCATATGAGCCAACAGATGGACAGGGACCACAGCCACAGGTGAGGTACAAGCCTTGCCACCATGCCCCGCTTGGAGACAAAGGATATCCAACAGGCCTCCCCTGCAGCCCAGCACAGTCCTGCACAAGCAGGACATGGAGAGTGAGCACCGAGTGAACGAACCAGGCCTCCGCAGACGGCCCGGCGGTGAACACGTTCCCAGCAGAGGGGTGGCTGAGCCTCACTAGCTGTGTGGCAAGGTCCCTGGGACAGGGCCCTGAATTCCTCTCTACCCATTCAGCACCACAGAGCTGAAGGGACATGGTGGGCCTGGGCCAGGCGAACCACGCCCGTCCTCTAGTGGGCTAGAGGACACACCAGACCAGTTACAGCAAACAGAGCACAAACCAAACCCCAACTCTCCTGCTCAAAACTCAGCAGCGACCCCTGCAGTAGTTCCTAAGTTGTCAGGCAAGAGGACCCTCTGAATGTCTAAAAAATTCAGAACCTCCCCCAACACACACAGACACACTGGTGTATATCCACTTAACATCAGTTGATTTGAGAAAAAAGATAATGACCGAGGGGCACAAGGGGTCTGCAAATGCCCACTGGGTCTGAGCTGAGTACTTCAACAGCATCACCCACATCTGAGAAGCGATGGCCCAGAATTAGGTGAGCTAACCTGTCCTTCTGCAGGCAGTGTGGCACCCACATGTGCTCATGGGACCCACAGGCCAGGCGTACCCTCCTGCACTCCCTAGACCCTTTCTTCCAGCTCCCCACACCATGTGGTATCCTATGCCCTTGTCCTACCTGCTGAGAGCCACTTCCTCCCCCACAACAGGCTTCCTCCACCCCCTGATGTCTCTCTTAACTCCTGGCCCAGCTTGGGCTGTGCTTCCTCCAGGAAGGCCCCCTGGATCTTCTGAACTCTGTGCTCCTGCAATTGCTATATCTCACTCCATCACTGCAGACTGGGGTGATCTGCGGCCCAAAGGAGCCGTGAGGCCGCCTGGGTGGCCCACAAGGAGAGGAGGACACTGAGGTGGGTTCCAAGTCCACAGTGACCTCAGCCCCCTGTGTTTCCTCTCTGCACTCCCTCAGACCTGCTGGGCTGGACCCTAGTCATCATCCCTTTCCCACCAGATCTTGGGAAAGGCCACCAGCCCTAGGGCAGCCACATCACCACAGGGCCAGGCAGGCAGGATGCTGGTCTCAGGGCTCAAGGGACTCTGGTTCCTCCTCCTGCCCCTGGCTGTGGTGCCTAGCAGAAAAGCAACCTGGGAGGGGCCTCAGAGTAGATGGCCACTTGGGCATGGAAAGCCAGGCCCGGGGGAGGGCAGTGCAGGCCTACCCACAAGCTGTGTCAGCCCTGGCCTGTTCGCTGCCAGGAAGCCTCAGGGATTGGGACCACAGCAGGGACCACAGTGCCTGGGCACAGAGCTAGAGATAAGAAAGCTTTGACTCACTCCTCCTCCAAGCCCGCTCAGATTCACACTCGTACCTAGCACAAATCCATCTTGCCAACGCCTTTTCAGTGTGGGCGCTAAAGCAGAACCTGCCTAAAGACGTACCTTAGGAGCTGAAGTCATTCTTACAACTTTCAACAGTAATGGATTGGCAGGAATCCTACACACTGGCCCCAACCAAAGGACATCATGATCAAGTTAAACCTGTTTCACTACATACTGCACATCACAGTTGATTAAAAAGCTGCCTCATTATCTAGCCCCATAGCTTAGGGCTGAGACAGCCTTGAACCTTCTGTGGGGAGTTGGGAGCCCCTTCCCACTGCCTTAACACCCCATGCAGCCCATGGCCAGGGAGCCTCCAGAGAACCTTTCCCAGTGAGAGAGCTGCCAGCTCGCCTTGGAGTAATGATACCGAGGAACGCACCTGTTTCCAAGTCTGTGAGGTGCAGAGCGAAGTCGAAGCCACCACTGAGGATGCGCCTGCCGCAGGGAGACCACCGGGCAGCCCGCACCGCCTCGCTATGCAGGGAGTAGGACTGCAAGCAGCGCCCCGAGTCCACGGCATTCCACACCTACAAAGAAACACACAGCACCCAACGTTGGAGGATGGCCAGTCTCCTGGGCTGGGCTCAGGCTTGTCTGCATGGGGCAGGGGCTCACAGGAAAACTGGACTCCCACTATTTCACCTTCAAAATGCTATGGAGATGCTAAAACATGTCCTTGCAGAAATGTGAAGACTTTTCCTGGGGCTAAGAAAACCGCACTTCCTGTGTCTCCACCCACTTACCCAAGCCCTCCTCACTTGCTCCTGCCTGTAGGCACCAGAGAGTACTCCCCCCAGCACTGGGTCCTGTCGCAGCCTTGCCTGTATCCTGGTGATCCGCGCTCTGAGGACACTCCACACGGCCAGGCTAGACACATGGGTTCTGCTTTAAGACTGTGACCCCAAAAGGAGCCTGCCATGCCCAGAGCAAAGAGTAAACACCCACCCCTCATACTTCCCTCATTCCCAGTATATGAGGCCTCACATACACTGAACGCCTTCCAAAAGTGACATAGGACCCGAGTACAGAAGAGCACATTCTGAGAGCTGCTGGGCTCAGTCTCCTATGCCCCCACCTCCAGCCCCAGGGAAAGGCAGTGGCAACCCGGTGGCTCCAGAATGAAGGGGACGATTTCCCAGCACATGGGTAGAGCAAGGCACTTCCACCAGACACAGCTCCTTGCCCATCCTGTGAGACGGTCCAGCAGCAGCACCTCTCTGGACCGTGTCTCCACTCCAGGAAGGGAGAAGAGACAGGCCTGACCCAAGGCAGGGGCAAGGGCTAACGCGGCAACCTGGCACAGTGTGTGGCAGAGTACTTCTGCGGCAAGACCCCGCTGGTGCTGGATGCACTGCTTGGGGCTTGCAGGATTCTCCACGCCCCTGTCAACCACATCAGGAAAACCAAGCCTCATTTTCCTTAATGAGAGAGAAACCCACTCAAAGTGCAACCGCCATGAACATGACCCTAGGGGTAGCCTCCCGTCAACCTGCCACGTTCTGAAGATCCTCACAACGCAAAGGGTCAAGTTCTGGAATATGTAAATATCTAAGGTCAGGAGCAGCCTTCAAAGAATGTTGAGAGCTCAGTTCTGCTTTCCTGCCAGGTCGGTAGCTAGGGCTGCAAGCTGGGAAACAGAGACAGCAGCACTCGCATTTGGAGATGCGGACAGAAGCAACAGAAGCAGCAGCCAGAGGACTTCAAAGTGTCACAAGGATCCATGCAGGGGAAGCACAGTACAGGTAAGTGCTGTTCCTTCAAACCCATATACAAGTATGGTGCACGTAGAAAAAAAAATAAAGTGAAATGAATGAACTAGATCTACCGGGTTAACACATATAAACAGTGGAAATCAATGCTAAGTACTTGAAACATATATAGAGAGAGCAGGATGCTTTTTTTTTTTTATAGTAACACACAAAATACCACCTCATAGCCATTAAGATGGCTACCAACTAAGAACAGAAAATGATGAGTGTAGACAAGGATGCAGAATCGAATCCTCGTGCACTGCTGATGGGAATGCAAACAGTGCTACTGTTACAGAAACCAGTTCCAGATCCTCAAAAAGTTCAACACAGCCAGGCACTGTGGCACACCCTACAATTCCAGCTACCCAGAAGGCCAAGGCAGGAGGATCACAAGCTCAAGGTCAGCCCGGGCAAACTGGGTAGACATTGTCTCAAAATAAAGCATAAAAAGGGATAGAGGTATAGCTCAGTGGTAGAGCACACTGGGTTCAATTCTCAGTTTACAAAACCAAAATAAATTAAACACAGTATCCAGCAATTCCACTTGTAGTCTACACCCAAAAACTGAAACCAGGGTCTCGAGGAGATATTGCACCCCATGTTCACAGTGGCATTACTTACAATAGACAAAAGGTGCAAGCAACCCCCATTGTCCATGGACCACTGAACGGATAAACAAAATGTGACCCATCCACACGGCAGAATAGCATTCATCCTTAAAAATAAGGACATCCTGATGCCTCCTGACATCCTAACATGTATGAACCTGGAAAACTGGGGGCTAAGTGGAAGAAGTTAGATGAAAAAGAGACTCCACATACTTGAGGTACCCTGAGTAGTCAAAATCACAGACACAAAGAAGAAAGGTTGCTGCAGCTGGGTGGGGGCCAGGGGGACAAGAGTTGTTTAAGGGGATAGTTTTAGTTTTGCAAGATGGTGGTGATGGCCACAGGCCAGTATGGATGTACTCAATGCCGCTGAACTGCACAATGGTGAATTTTTTGTTGCAATTCACCACAGCTTTTAAGAACAGATAAAGCAAAACAAAACCCTATCTAGCTTATTCATGCATTTTTAGTAAGGCTACATACAGAATGTGAATGGGGATGGTTGCTGCTCCTGGAGCTGGAGGGAAAAGGAGGACGGGAAGAAAGGAGCTGTGCACGCTGCTCAGTGTAAGACAGCGAGAGTAGGGAGAGAGGGAGCGTGATCTAAAGCAAAGATGCCCAAATGCTTCCCTCTGCAAAGCTCCTTGACCTGTTCAAATGCTTCCTGAGCACCTGCTACTCACCAGACACTGGAGAAATGGGGAACTAACAAGGCTGAGATCCCTGCCCCCAAAGAGCTTACATTCCAGGGAGGGAGAGAGACACTAACCAAATAAGCAGAATCTAGAGATTTCTACTGGGCAATGATAAAAACTGAAGTTTTCAAAAATAAGCATGAAAGGAGATTTTTTTTTTTTAAAGTTTTTTTGTAGATAGATACAATGTCTTTATTTTATTGCTCTGTATGTGGTGCTGAGGATCGAACCCAGGGCCTCACGCATGCGAGGCAAGCGCTCTACCCCTGAGCCACAATCCCAGCCCCTGAAAGGAGATTTTAAGGTGAGGAAGAAGCTGAAATGGTCACGAGGATGGCCAGGTGCACCCCTCTAGGAAGACCTGAGGGGAGAGAAAGAGCACTGTGCAGAAACTGAGAAAAGAGTCTCCTGGGCAGGGACAGTAATACATCCAGAATCACTGAGCAAGAGCAAGGTCAGTGTGTCTAGGGAGTGAACAGGATGGTGACAGCAAGAGACGGGGGCAAAAAATCACAAGGCGCCAGAGCATTCAGGGTGCATAGGCGGTAGATGGGGAATAGGCTGGCACCACTCTAACAGGACTCTCTGGCTGCCATTCAAGGAGGGGAGCAGAGGCAGAAGACCACGAGGAGGCTCCTGTGAGAATCCAGGGCATGGACCAGGTAGTGGAGGCAGAAGCAACCCACCTTGGAAGGTGGAACAACAGGAAACCCTTGGACTGGAGGTGAAGTGTGAGGTCAAGAGATGAATCCCAGATAACTCCCATGTTTGGGGCCTGAGCACCAAGAGGAGAGGAGTCATGGGGTGGGTGAGCCTACGGGAGGAGCAAGCTACGGGGAAGGTGGCCAGGAGCTCCACTCTCACCAACAGAGGCAGGCGGTAGAGCCCATGGTAAGATGATCAGAAGAGAAGTCCAGGATGGACACAGAGCTGTGCAAGTCACTGTCACGGAAATGCTGTCTATCATGAGCTGGCTGAGCTCTCTAAGGAAATGCATGCAGACAAAGCAAAGGAGACCCAGCCTCAACCTGGTGCTCCAGTGTTCATGGGCTGGGAACTGGATAGGAGGAGGAGAGCCAGAAAAGGAGTCTGAGAAGAGGCCAATGAGGTGAGAGAAAGAGAGAGGGGTGCCCTGGAAGCGAAGAGAAAGGGGCATCTTGAGAAGGGGCCCACCAAAGTGTCAAACACAGATGGCCCATCAAAGCTATGGACAGACCTCCAAACTTCATGTTCTCAGCTGCATTAACAAGTATCTGTTAGGTTACTTTCTATGCTTGTGAGTACAACATATGCTTATAAGCATTTCATAATTTAAAATAACGATGTTCAGTTAGTGAAGAGGGAGGGTAGGAGAAGAAAAAAGGAAGGAAAAGAAGCGATGAAGGAGAGAGAGGAGGAGACGGAAGAAAGAAATGAGAAGGGGGATGGGAAGGAAGAAGAGGAAGAGGAAGCAAAGGAGGCAGAGGAGAAGAGAGGAAGGAGAACAGGGAAGAGAAGGAGCAGAGGACAGGGGAAGGATGGCACCCTGGAATTCATGCCCGGGCTCCCTGATGCACCCGCACTGGGCTCCAGGCGACCATCAAGCTGGACGCCAGGTGATGATGGCCACAGATGAACAGCACCCACTGGGCCCCCAGCTGGCACTGACAAGGGGACTGGAGTCAATGCGGACCACTCGGCCACCCTCCAATCAGTGCGGACCACTCGGCCACCCTCCAATCAGTGCGGACCACTTGGCCACCCTCCAATCAGTGCGGACCACTCAGCTACCCTCCAGCCATCCAGGCAAGGGAGAGAAGAATCTGCCAGGCGCTCTTCCTAAGTGAATTCAGTATTCACCATCAGGCTTTAAAGATGAATTCCCAAGCACTGCGGGGGGGCCTAACGTGTCTGCCTTTTCTCAGTGAAATATTTGGAGTTCCCAGACTGCCTGTGCAGAAGGAAAGAGCTAGGTCTTCTGACCAACATCAACTAGAGACGGTCTACATATCCAACCAGCAAACAGATCTGAGAAGACGTGGCCAGCAAATCAGGGTGCACTCACTTGCACAGCCCCAACCCGCCCGGGTTCCTGCATCCTGGTTACCAGAAACAGTGCACGAGGAGTCTCTCATGGTCTCCCAGGGTTGGAACAGGGAGAACGGCTTTAGCCTCAGGTAGCATTCTCCCTGCCTGCCAGACTTTTGTTTTTGATTATATGAGAAATGCAATCTCCTTGTAAAATATTCAGACTACACAGAAGAGCAGAAAGCAAAATCCCGTGGGAATTCACATCAGAATTGTCTCTCTGGCTATACTGGAAATAAGTGTGCCCTGCAAAAAATATTTGCCCAAAACAAAAAAACACAAAGAAGAAAGTAAGAGCTGTCCCTAACTCCACCACTGGAGATAATGGCTGTCAAGCTTCTTGCCTCCCAAGGGAACGCAGCCTGCAGCTCGACTCAGGGACCCTACTTGTTCAGCCCAGGCTCCTGGCCTCCCCTCTACCTCTTGGCAGCTCCTGATGCTCCAGAAAATGATTCCAGAGACCACCCCAAACATGTACAGCTCAGCACAAGCCTGTGCAGCTAGTGCCCAAGATTCACCAAACAGCCAGGATCCTCAGTCCAGTTGCATGCAACGCCTGGGGATCCACCATGTACGTTCACAGGCTAGACTGCCTTGATGTACAGAGCGGCTAGGGAGACCTTAACTATGCGAGTATTCCACACCAGGAAGAGGACCAAGCTCTGTGCTTACTCAGGTTGCCTTTGATTTCTTAGTTAGAATGTACCGTTTCGAAGTGAAAAAAAAACCGTCTACATCTTTCGTCAAGTGTATCCCTAATGATCTCATATTTTGATGACACTGTAAATGGGTCTTTAAAAATTCTAGCTTCAGGTGTTTATCTAGTGTGTAGAAATGCAGTTAATTGTTGTGTGCTGACCTTGAGCCCTGCAGCCTTACTGAACTCCCATCTTAGTTCTAGAAGTTATCTTATAGATCCAAGGGCACCTTCCCCGTAGCCTATCGTGTATATCGTGTCATCTGCAAACAGCCTCACTCCCCGCCAGGGGTCTGGCTGCCTTCTGCTCTCCCACTTGCTGGCGCCTCTCCAGCCATGCCAGCGACACATGGGAATGGTGCCACCAGCACTGCTCACCTCGACACCTCTTACCAGCTCAGGGAAGCCCTGGCTCTAGTTTGTGGAAACGACTTTTATCAGGAATGAATGCTGGCTGGTGTCAAAATGCATTTACTGATCATATCATTTTTCTAGTTGATCATTAATATTGTAGTTTAGTCATTGATATTGACTCACACTGATTGATGATCAAATGTTAAGCCAAGCTTGCATTCCTGGGACAAATCCCACTCCGTCTCGATATTTTAAGTATATACAGTTGAATTGATTCACTCACATTTTCCTTAAAAACTCAGCATCTGAGTTCATGAGCGATACTGGTCTGTGGCTTTCCTTTATCTGTTTTTCTTGCTTTGGTATCAGGGTAGTGATGTCCTCGTGAAGTGAGTTGGAAGTGTTCTCTTTCCTTGATATTCTGCAATGGCTTATGCAGAAGTCTGTACTTGGTAGGGCTGCTGTAACAAGGCACCAACCGGGTAGCCTGAGCAACAGAAAGTGATCATCTCCCAGTTCTGAAAGCTAGAACTCTGAAATGCAGGTATTGGCAGGGTTGGTCACTTCTGAGGGCTGTGAGGGAAGATCAGGTCCAGGCCTTGTCTTTGACGTGTCTAGGGCTGTCTTCAAGTCTGTGTGCTGTTTGCTTTCTAAGTGTCTCTCTCCAAATCTCCCCCATTGTAAGAACACCAGTCAAATAGGCTTAGGGCCCACTGTGACCACTTTGTGACTGGACTGCCTCTGTAACAACCCTATCTCCATATAAGGCTACATTCTGAACTACCAGCAGTGAAGACTTCAAAATAAAATCTGGGGGCAGGGCACAATTCAACCTACAACAAGTTGGTATTATTTCTTTTTTTTTTTTTTTTGGTACTGGGGATTGAACTCAGGGGTACTTGACCACTGAGCCACATCCCCAGCCCTATTTTGTATTTTATTTAAAGGTGGTCTCACTGAGTTGCTTAGCACCTTGCTTTTACCAAGGCGGTAGAGCACCGGTAGAGCACCCCTGGTTCAATCCCCAATGCTATAAAACAAACAAGAGTGTTGTTCTAGTTTGCATTTCTCTAATTGCTAGTGATGTTTGAATTTGCAATCCTCCTGCCTCAGCCTCCCAAAGTGCTGTGATTGCAGGTGTGTACCACCATGCCCGGCTTGGTATTATTTCTTCTTAAATGTTTGGGAGAATTCATGAGTTGAAGCGTTTGGCCTTGTAGTTTGCTCCCAGGGAAGATTTTTAACTACAAATTTGGTATTTTTTAATAGATGAGGTTTTCTGGAATGCTTGTTTCTTCATGAGTGGGCTTTTATTATCTGGGTCTTTCAGGGGATTCGTTCATGTCATCTGATTTGTGGAATTCACTGGCATGGCGCTGGTCACGCATCACCTCAGTGTCACTTCACATTGGCAGCATCTGTGAGCAAGCCCCTTTCACCACTCTGCTCATCACTCGTTTGCTCTGTTTTTTCTGGTTAGGTGGAAACTTGGGTCACTAAATTGAAAGTTTACCCTCTACTAATATAAAGCATTTGATGATATAAATTATGATCTGAGAACTGTTCTAACTATATCCTACAAATTTTTATATACTGTTTCTGTTTGCATTAATTTCAAACATTTCTAATATCCCTATCAGTTTTTCTTCCTTGACCCACGGAATGTGTGTTGTTTAGCTGGTGTGGTGGCACATGCCTGTAATCCCAGCCACTCAGGAGGCTGAGGCAGGAAGATGGCAGGTTCAAGGACAGCATGGGCAACTTAGCAAGACTGTCTTAAAATAAAAAATAAAAAGGGCTGAAGACATAGCTCGGTGGTAGAGCACCCCTAGTTCAATCCCCAATACTATAAAACAACAAGAGTGTTGTTCTAGTTTGCATTTCTCTAATTGCTAGTGATGTTGAACTTTTTTTTTATATGTATTTGTTGACCATTTGTATTTCTTCTTTTGAAAAGTGTCTGTTTCAGAACTTTCGCTCATTTATTGATCAGGTTATTTGTGAGGGGGTTTTGTTGTTTTGTTTTGTTTTGAGGTTGAGCTTTTTGAGTTATTCGTATATCGTGGTGATGAATGTCTTATCCGAAATGCAGGTGGCAAAGATTTTTCTCCCATTTAGTAGGCTCTCTCTTCATGTTCTTGTTCCCCAAGAAGCTTTTTAGTTTGATGCCATCCCATTTATTGATTCTTGATTTTACTTCTTGCGCCATAGGAGTCTTGTTAAGGAAGTAAGGTCCTAAGCCGACATGTTGGAGTATTGGGCCTACATTTTCTTCCAGTATGTGCAGGGTCTCTGGTCTAATGTCTAGGTACTTGACCCACTTTCAGTCGAGTTTTGTACAGACTGAGAGACCGGGGTTAAATTTCATTCTACTACATATGTATTTCCAGTTTTCCCAGCACCATTTCACTCCAACCAGAATGGCAATCATCAAGAATACAAGTAACAATAAATGTTTGTTGAGGATGTGGGGAAAAGGGTACACTCATACATTGTTGGTGGGACTGCAAATTAGCGCAACAAGTTTGGAAAGCAGTATGGAGATTCCTCAAAAAACCAAGAATGAGCCAGGTGCAATGGTGCACGCCTATAATCCCAGCACTTTGGGAGGCTGAGACAGGAGAATCGTTGAGTTCAAAGCCAGCCTCAGCAACAGTGAGGCGCTAAGCAACTCAGTGAGACCCTGTCTCTACATAAAACAAAAAATAGGGCTGGGGGTGTGGCTCTGTGGTAGAGTGCCCGAGTTCAATCCCTAGTACCAAAACAAAAAACAAAAAACCGAGAGTGGAACCACCATTTCACCCAGCTATCCCACTCCTCTGTATATATCCAAAGGAGTTAAAATGAGCATACTACAGGGACATGGTCCCATCAATGTTTATAGCAGCTCAATTCACAAGAGCTAGATGCCAATCAACAGATCCATGGACAAGAAACTGTGGTGTATATATACACAATAGAACATTACTCAGTCATAAGGAAGAATGACTTTATGACATTTGCTGGTAAATGGATGAACCTGGAGACTATCAGGCTAAGTGAAATAAGCCAGTCCCCAAAAACCAGAAGTCAAATATTCTCTCTGATATATGGATGCTGACCTACAAGGGGGAGAAGGGTAAGAATAGAATTCAGTGGATTAGACAAATGGGAATGAAGGGAAGGGAGGGGAAATAGGAATAGGGAAGACAGAGGAATGAATCTGACCTAACTTTCCTATGTACACACATGAATACACCACAGTGAATTTCAACATTGTGCACATCCACAAGACTGGGATCCTAATTAGAATAAGATGCATTCTGTGCTTGTATAAATATATCAAAATATATTCCACTGTCATGTAAAACTAAAAAGAACCAATAAAAAGAAAAATAGAAAAAAGTTGTTTTTCTATTAAGTGTGTTGTTTGGTTTCCAAACATTTGGGAATTTTCCTGATATCTTCATTACTGGTTTTTAATTTAATCCCTTCTTAGTTAAGAATATACTGTGACTTATTTCAGTCCTTTTGAATATGCTGACAGGCCTGTTTTATGGCCTCCTGGTGGACATTCCACGTGCACCTGAGAGAATGTGTGCTCCGCTGCTGTTGCTCAGGGTCCCTCAAATGCCAGTCAGGCCAAAGCGGGTGACAGCGCTGTGCTGCGCTTCTCTGTCTTCACCGATTTTCTGTCTACTTGATCTATTGGTTATTGAGAAAGGGGTGGTGAGCTCTCCAACTATATGTGTGGATTTTACAATTTCTCCATTGTGCTCTGTTTTTCTTCATATAAACACAGCTCTCATTCAGCATGGGTCTAAATATTTAAGTACATACTCTGTTCCCAGTGCTAGGCACCTGACACACGCCGTGATGGACAGACCCCTCTGTTGTCTTAAGAAGACTCTCTGTACCCCTGGAAATATTCCTTGCTCTGACAATTTGCTTTGTCTGACATTTATCTAATCATTCCGGCTTTCTTTTATCACACGTTTAGGTGATCTTTTCCCATCCTTTTCCATTTAACCTTTTTGTCTTTCCAATTAAAGTGGGTTTGTTACAGGAGTTGTGTGATTGCATATTGCCTTTTCACTGACTTCATGATCTTTGTCTTCTAAATAGGTGTTCAGACCTTTTCACCCACTATTGATATGGCTGGGCTGAAATCTTACTGTTTTCAACATACCCTATCTGTTCTTTGTTCTTTCTTTTTTTTTTTTTTTTTTGATCCTTTAGACTTTCTTTCTTTCTCTGTCTTATTACCAGTGGCCTTACGATTCCCAGCATCCATCTTCAACGTGTCACAGCCTGCTCCCAAGTAACATCACCACTGTCCTCATACACAAGCGCCACAGAACACACAAATCACACCTCTATCCCAGCCTCTGTGCTTTCATCGTATCTTTTACATCTCCACATGTTATAAACTGTGCAATAAATTATTGTTTTTATTTGAACAGTCAATCATCATTGAAAGTGATTTTTAAAGAAGAGCAAAGAATATTTTGCATTTACCCACATATTTAGCATTTCATGTTCATCACAGCTCTGCGTACATACAGATTTCTACCTGGTATCATTTTCCTTCTGCCTCAAGGACTCCCTTTATTAATATTTCTTGTAATGCAAGTTGCTTGTAATGCTGGTGATGAATCACTTCGGCTTTTACATGCCTGAAAAAGTACTCCGCCTCTCCTTTTTAAAGAATATTTCACTGGGTATTAAATTTTAGGTTGATGGCAGTTTTTGGTTTTGGTTTTCCTTCCAGTGCTTTAAAATTGAGCTCCTCTGTCTTCTGGCATTATTTCCAATGAAAAGTTCAAGGACGTTCTTGTCTGTGCTTCTCTGTATGTAATATCTTCTACCTCTGCTCCTGCCACTTTTAAGATTCGCCCCCTTTATCATTGATAAGAAATTCCATCCTAATATCCTTTCATGAGCTTTCATCATGTTTCTTGGACCAGGGATTCACTGAAGTTCCTGGATCTGTGGGTATGTGATTTTCATCAAATAGGAAACTTTCAGATATTATTTCTACAACTACCTGTTCTGCTGAGGGCTCCCATCTCATGTGTATTGGGTGAAACTGAACTTGTCCCACAACTCACAGATTCTCTGTTCAAGCTTTTTGCTCTCTGTATTTCTTTTTTTTTTAGTTTATTTAATTGCATTTCTCTGTATTTCTTTTTGGATAGTTTCTACATCTTCAAGTTTGCAAATGTTTTGTTTTACAGTTTTACCTGAGTTTTATCTCATGTGTTGTGTTTTTTATTGAAGACTTTTTTCGATCTGAAGAAGTTCAAGGTGACTATCTTCATGTCTCTTCTTAACATGTCCATTGTTTTATCTACCTTTATGCATATATAGAGTATCTTTTAAGTAGTTGGTTTAATGTGCTTGTTTACTAATTATGCCTCTGTGCCCTTTCTGGGTCTGTACCTGCTGATCCCACCCCCGCCCTTTCATGTTTTACTACTTCTTTGCATTTGCCTTGAGATCTTTATTTGGGAGCCAGACACAGTAAATTTTATTTTACCAAATGTTTTCTATTTCTGTATTCCTACAAATACCTTTTCAGTTTGTTCTGGGACACAGTGAAATTGCCTGGAAACACAGGCTTCTTGTCAGGCACCAGAGCAGCATTTAGTTTAGGGCCATTTTATCCCACCAGTGAGTCCATTCCCTTGTGGACTGTGAGGATCTGCCACTCTGCCTTAGGGGAAAGTGAACTTTACTTGGTGTTATGAGATCCAGGGTTGCGCTAGCTGATCCTTCCGGGTGGTTCTCATCCTGCCTCTAGGAGTGGACATACACACACAAGCTGCTCAGCATCCACTGAGGATATGCAGAGCCTCCTCAGAGCGCTGGAGCTCTCTCCCTCTGCAGTGCTCTTCTCTGGCTCTGTCCTGAGAACTCCACCCAACGTGGCATTTCTGGACTCCCAGCTCTACCTCCTCCACTCGGGGAAGGCTCTGGGCTCCCCGTTTCTCCTTCCAGCACAGGAGTATGGAGGTTCTGACCAGACAGTAGTCACAGTGACTATGGGCCTGCCCTCACTGTTTGCCCTCTCAGGGACCACAGGCTGCATGCCTGGTGCTCAGTGTATGAAAACCACTCTTTCTAGTTTTTCAGTTAAGTTGCCAAGCACAGTGGTGCACACTTGTGATCCCAGTTATTCAGGGCATTGATCCCAAAGTCATGTCAGCCTGAAGAACTTAGCAAGACCCTGTTCCATAATAAGAATTTAAAAAGGACAGGGGATATAGCTTAGTGGTCAATTGCTTGCCTGGGTGCAAGGCCCTGGGTTTCATTCCCCGGTACCAAAAAAAATTTTTAAATAAAGAAAACTGGAGAAAATATCCAGTCCCTATTATTCCATCTTAATTAACCAAAGGTCTAAGTCCCTATAAATTATTTAGAAATGTATGATCTAATTATCAAACATCCAGAGTTTTTCATTTTGTTCAGTATCTTATTTTTTTATTACTAACAACCCCACTGTGTATTACTTGATTCCTTTTAAACATGCTGAGACTTGCTTTGCGGCCTCCTTAGCAAAGCAGCATTAGAAGCTCGTGTGTTCCACACATGCAGCACACGCACCACCCTGGTCGACCCTTCCTGGCTTGACTAGCTAGCTGTTCGACTACTTAGAGAAGGGTATTAAAATCTTCAACTATATGGATGATTCTTACTTTGCTTCGTTTTGTTTTGGTGGGGAGATACCAGAGATTGAACCCAGAGGCACTTACCCATTGAACCGCATCCCCAGCCCCGATTTTTTTTTTAGTTGTTGATGGACACAATGCCTTTATTTTGTTTGTTTATTTTTATGTGATACTAAGGGTTGAACCCAGTGCCTCACATGTGCTAGGCAAGCTTGTGACACCACTGAGTCACAAGCCCAGCCCCCCAGCCCTTTTTTTTTTTTAACAAGGTTTCGCTAAGTTGCTTATGGCCTCACTCAATTGCTGTGGCTGGCTTTGGACTTTTGGATCTTCTGCCACAGCCTCCCGAGCTGCAGGGATTACAGGTGTGTGTCACGCCCAGCTTATTCTTACTTTAATTCTATGACAGATTTCTGCCAAGCATTTGGACACTGCTACCAGGTATGTGTACAGGTGGGGTGACCTCCTGGGCAATGATCCTTCCAATCCTTTCACTGTGTGGAACTCCTGCCTCATCTCAAGCAGTGCCCATCCTGAGGTCCACGTTATCCATCAGTTTTACAGTCCTTCCAGACTTCTTGTGCTGATCATTTGCATGTTCTCTATCCCATGGATTTGCTTTTAGCCCATCAGTTCCTTTTTACTTAAACTGCATCACTTCTCAGCAGCATGTAGCTGCCTGTGATTCTGAATCACCTTGACAATCTCTTTCATCTACTTTTCAAGTAATTGTTGACATGATCAGATTTACAGCTATCATTTTGCTATTTATTTCCCTCTTTTTCAGGGGGCAAGGGGATAGCAGGGATTGAACCCAGAGGAACCTGACCCCTGAGTTACATCCCCAGCCCTATTTTTTGTATTTTATTTAGAAACAGTCTCACTGAGTTGCTTAGCGCCTTGCTTTGGCTGAGGCTGGCTCTGAACTCCAGAGCCTCTGGGATTACAGGCACGTGCCATTGCACCCTGCTTATTTATTTCCTTTTTCAATCCTTTTTTTAATTCCTCTTTTCCTCCTCTCTTTCGGAATAAATATTTTCACCTTTTGTTTTATCTATTGGCTTTTTAGCTATATTTCTTTATATTATTTTTAATGGTTGCTCTAGGAATTAAAGCATATATTCTTAACATTTTATAGTCTCCTCACAGTTGATATTATACCAATTCACATTAAAAAGCTTGCAACTATATATGTCCTTTTACCAATCCCCATCCTTTACAGTCACTGTACATATACATTTACATATGGTACAAACCCCACAATGCAACTTTTTTTTTTTGCTTTAAATAGTAGATGTATTCTTTTTAAGGTAAAAAAATAATCTTTTCTATTTTCCCACACACTTACCATTTCTAGTGCTCTTTGTTCCTGGTTGAAGGTTTGAGTTCTTACCTGGCGTCCCTTTCCTTCCCCTGAAGAACTTTCTTCAGCATTTCTGTGATACACCTTTGCTGGCTATGAATTCTCATTTAGTTTTCATTTACCCAAAATGTCTGCATTTCACCTGTGTTCTTGAAGGAGACAGAATCACAGTTTGACATGTTTTAGTGCTCAATCAGCACTTCAGGGCACCATTCCACCATCTCTGGACCTCATAATTTCTGATGAGAAGTCAGTGATTTTCACATTATTTTCCTCTATGTGATATCCATTTTTCTCTGATTTCAAGATTTTCTCTTTATCTTTTATTTCCAGAGGTCTGGCTATGATATGCCTGGGTGTGCTTTTCTTTACATTTGTACTGTTTGGTGTTTGCTCGATATTTTTTAAAATCTGTAAATACATACAATTTGCAAAATTTGAGAGCTTTTCTGATACTATTTATTAAAAATACTTTTTTCTTTCCCATTCTCTCTTACCTTCTGGAACTCCAATTACTTATATAATAAATAGAGCTTCCAATAATGTCCATGAGTCCCTGAATATCTTTTCTTTTTCTCTGTTGTCAGGGTAAACAGTTTGTACTGATTTATCTCCAAGTTCACTAATTCTTTTTTCTGTCATCTCCATTCTGCTATGTAATCCAAGTGGTAAATTCTTACAGTTTCAGATACAGTATTTTTCAGTTCTGGGATTTTTCTTACAGTTTTTATTCCTCTACTGAGGTTTCCTATATTTTTACTTGTGATGATAGTTTCCTTTGTATCCTGGAGAACATCTATGATGGCTGTTTTAAAATACCTGTCTGCGGGGCTGGGGCTGGAGCTCAGTGGCAGAGCGCTTGCCTCGCATACGTGAGTCACTGGGTTTGATCCTCAGCACCACATAAAAATAAATAAATAAAATAAAGATATTGCGTCCATCTACAACTAAAAAAAAATTTTTTTAAAAATACCTGTCTGCTAGTTTCAACATCTGCATCATTGTGGGAAAAAGACTGCATTCTCTCCCTCTCCCTCCCCACCACCGTGTGCGTGCGTGCGTGCGTGCGTGTGTGACTGAGAACTAAACTAGGGTCCTCATACTTGCTAGGCATGTGCTCCCCTACTGAGCTACATCCCAAGTTCTCAATTTTATTTTGAGACAAAGTCTTCCTAAGTTGCTCAGGTTAACCTCAAACTTGTGATCTTCTTGCCTCAACCTCCAAAGTAGCTGAGATTACAGATGTGTGTCACCCCTCCCAGCAGCCTTTTTCTTATATATGAATCCTTCTTTCTGTTTCTTGCTTTATCTAGTAATTTTGGATAGAATACTGGACATTACAAAACGTATGTTGTATTAATTCTAGATTCTGTTATGTTCCTTTGAAGCATATTGATTAAAAAAAAAAAATCAAGCAGCTAACACCTCTACTCAAATTTCAAACTCCATTCCTCCCCCTCCCTCTAGCACACAGCAGCAGAAATTTCTATTCAAATCCTGCAGCCTTAGTTGAGCTGCACAGTTTGTTCCACACATGGGTTCAGGAGCCATTCAGAAATTTGGATAGAGTTTGTACAAAGAATTTGTGGCTCTACCTCTCTGACTTTTCCTTTCTTATGTTTCCATCCTCACTTTACAGGTGCTACGGTCACTCAAGCACCCACGTGCTGCCCTACGGTTCTTCAAGCCGGTAACACTGCACAGGCAGAAAAATATAAAAGGAGGAAACCCATGCAAAGCTATTTCCTTCTTCTAAAAGACACTTTCTGTCTGGTTTCTGCCTGCTTCTTGTTGTTATCTAATACCTTCAAGTGTTGTCATAGGTGTGACACAGAGTTTGTGATTATTAGCCATGGCAGGGTTAGTCTGTCAGATCTACTTTCTTATTACTGGAAGCCAGACCTATTTTGAAGCACCTGTTGTGTGGTAATGGAGAATAACACCTCGTCTCACCTTCTCCCTCATGTCAGCTACATACATACTCTACTACCTCCTTACTTCAGAAAACATCTTCCCCACATCCAGCATTATGGTAGGAATATTTAGGAGAGCGAGGGGATCAGAATTTTTGTTCTGTAGGTAAGCCACTGTGTCACAGATAAGAGGAAGACTAATGTGATCAACAAACCAGTCTCATTCTCTGTAGACATGAACTTGGAACTAGCAATGAACTGAAGATCCCTCCCACGATACTCCCCTCACCCCAACAGCTTCACAAAGACTTGGAAAGCTAGGAAGGCCATGGGGTTTCTAGCATCCATGGCACAAGAGTTTTAACCAATTTCGTTCCAAAGGGCAAGGTACTCCGGCAGAAGCCTGGGTGACAAGGGGCTCACATTTGCAGAAACAGCAAAAGCAAAGGCGGCATTTGCATTTTTGCGCCATCCTCCTAAGCACTTCCTGGAATATTTTCTATGTCAAAAGATGCAAGATCTCTCATCGTAAAGGTTGGGGAGAAACTTGATCAGAATCTGTAAGTACATGAGCTAATTATGCAGAGAATTCCAAGAAATTATTCTCTCTATTCAATAAGGTCAGAACAAAGGAAAGGCGTTTTAAATGTCAACAGAAGCTGTAAAAGGGCAAAGAGTTTTCTCTGAGTAAAAAGGATGAAGAGCAAGACATCACAGAGGAAGCTGAGGAGTGCAAGAAGAACCAAGGGGTCTGGAGGTCACAACAGGGAACCATCAGACAGCAATGCAGCCCCTAGCGGCAAGGAACCTGTCCAATGTGGGGGATAGGGGGTCCAAGAAATGGTCCGTGCTCTTTTTGAAAGCATCCACTCCTGGATGTTACTCTGAGATAAGCTCTGTCAGCTCGCCTCTACCTCCACGTGACGGCCATCGTGTTGTGAAGATACTCTGGGACGGGAATGCACACGTTCTACAAGAATTAACTCAGTCCTCACCAGCAGTCTGTGCAACAGACGTCGTGAGCTCACTGTACAAGGAAAGAGGCTTTCTCTCCCAGGTCAAGCTCGCAACAGGGACACGGAGCCAGGCAGTCTGGTTCAAAAGTCTGCAGGGTTAGCCGCCACCTGCCATGTCCCCCAAGGCCCAGCCACGGCTCTAGTCCTGCGCTCTGGAGTAATACAGCTTGAAGCTAGATGACCCACCGGCCGCTTAGGTGCTCCATGGTGATCTCCCTCGTGCGAGCGCCAGCTCTTGATTTGGTGGACCAAAGCACCGCATCCTCCTCCATGCCCTTTCTCCCTTGCCTGTTGGCTCTGTCCTCAAAATCTGCCCCAAATCCCACTGCATATCAGAACCTCTGCTGCCACTGTCCTCCCCTCTCCCTGTGGGGTCACAAAAGCCTCAAAGCCAAGTCTCTATTTCATTTAAAAAAAAAAAAAAAAAACAGCTATGCAGATAGATACTGGCAGCTGTACACCACCCTGGATGCATTTAACACCCACGAGCTATTTGCTCAGAAATGGGGAAGACAGTGGACAGGTTGTGAATTCCTCCAGAGCAAACTTCTTGAGGGAAAAAAAAAAAAACAGCTTCTCCAAGTGCACCCCTGCCCACAGTGTGCTGCCACAGAGCAGGCAGAGTGCACTCTGTGCCAGAAGTTGGCACATCTTTCCTCTGCCGAACACTCTCCAGGGGTTCTCATTATACTAGAGCCAACCCCATGTCACCGGTCCTGACTCCTCTCCAGCCACAATGGCCTCCTGGCTGCTCCTCACACACATTATCTCCCGGGGGGGCTGTGCACCTGTTCTCCCCCACCTAGATGCTCTTCTCCAGATGCCTGGCTCAGGTTGCTACGCAGCGATGCTCCGCTCAGCAGATCACAGCCTCACGGCATGCCTCCACCCCCTGCCTTCAGCTCAGCCAGCTCCATTTCCTTTGCCTGCGTTTCTTCCTACTTTATGTGTTTATTTACTTGTCTGTTTGTTGTCTTTTTCTCCAGCTTAAACCTAAGCTCCATGAGTTGAGAGCTATGGTCTGTGTTATTCACTTCCACATCCCAGTGTCTCAAAATGAGTCTGGCACACAAGAAGCTCAATAAATGTCTGTCTGATGGATGGATGGATGGATGGTAGGTAAAGGGATGGTGGCTGGGTGCACGGAATGGATGGATAGGTTCATGGCGAAGCACTTTTAAGGACCTCCCTGGGTTGAACATCACATTTGTCTTTGGGCCACAGGCCTCTCCCCTCCATGCTGTGCTTAGTCTGAAAACAGAATAAAAGGAGTTTGGGACTGCCCCTACTCTTTTACCTTACGAAGGACTCCTTCCTTCATTAACTGGGAGGAGGAAAGGGTGTGGCCTTGTCAGAATGAGCAGCAAAATACTACACCTTAGGTTTACATTTATGCACTGCATTCCACAGTGCTTTTCCAAACCGCAAATATGAAATCTTTACAGAGGCTCGTGAGGCTGCCAGGACAGTCATCATCTCTATTCTACAGATGTAGAAACAGAGGCTTAGAAAATCTGGGCGACTCTCATTCACCCCTGGGATTATTCAGCAGACATTTACTCAGAGGCCAGTATGTGCCTTGGGCTTGCTCACTGCTACATGGCTAGAGAACAAAAGAACTCATGAGGACCTAGTAGAAGAAGAGCAACACATGAGCAATCTGACAGCTGGGACAAGCCCTGTGGAGGAACAGAACTGGGTGCAGAGGACAAGGACAGCAGGGGAAATGGTTCACCTATTTCCACTGGAGAGGAGGTTGGGCTCCTGCTAAGGAGGGTGACAGACGTGGGGAGGCAGGTATCTCCAGGCAGTGGAGGGGACAGGTAAGGGCTGTGGAGGGGACAGCAGCACAGGCCAGAGGGACTGGCTGGAGTCCTGGGTGAAGAAGCAGAGCACAGGAGCAGGCAAAACGGGAGTCACATGGGGCCTTTTCTTCCACATAAAGGGTCTGAAGGGTCTTTAAGCAGCAAGCAAAGTGATAATCAGACTTTCACTTTCAGAGGGCTCTCTGGCTGCCTTAGGAGAAGCCACAGTGAGGCCATCAGAAAAGGCACCCAGAGGGTAGAGCATAGGCACGGGCCTCGTGGGGGCAGGCAAGCCCGAGAACCATGGCACATGGGATGTCCATTTGGGAGAAGGGCCACTGAGACCCAAGGGTGGACTACAGTGCAGATGGGGCAAGACAGTGGCTGAGAAGGTGGTGTCACAACACATGAGGGAACAGGGGTACATGGAGAAGATCCTGGTCACACCGTCACAAGAGGCAGGCACAAAGCCTGAGGCTTTTCATTCCTACCACCATGTCCTGGGCCCCTCTGACAAGCAATGGCACATGGCTACACAGGACAGCACTGGAAGCTGCTTTAACAGCCCCTATCTGTGTTCCCCAAGTGAGGACCAGGGCCTGTTCCTGGCAGGTACTGAGGGAAGCTCCTTGAACAAGGTCTGATTTGAGGTACTGAACCCAGAGCCTCTGCTCTACCACTGCATACACCCCTTAGCAAGCACAGTCTACCTTAGCTGTGATGACCACCGGCCTAAGTCCTCTGAAGGTCCAGTGTGGGTGGGGCCCTGGGGTCTGGTGTCACACATGGCCACATCCTAGGCAACAGGCCTTCTGACCTCAGCTTCTGCAGAGAACCAGCTAAGATGGCGCCTCCTCTGTGCAAGTCAGCCAGGGCAGGGCCCAGAATAGAGGTGACCAGACTCAAAGTGTGGGCACTCAGGTCCCACTGGCATAGTAACCTCCACAGGCCCACTCCCAGCTGCTTCTGCTTCCCAAGGAGGCCTTCCAGGGCAGGTTTGAGGGCAGGGTCCAGCAGGCCCCCACCGCGAAGCCAACCTCCCTAATGGAGTTGGAAGTGATCTTTTCGTGTACGTGAAAATGAGTTCTAGCCCCTAACCCCAAAACTCCATTAGAGGCCCAGTGAGGTGGCACTCCATGCCTCTGCCTGTAAGCCCTTCTCTGGCTGTGGGCCTTGGACAGGCACGTCGTGCTCAGCGGGGCTGTGAACAGAACCATGGGGGGAAGCCTCCAGTAACAAGGGCTCCCGGCCTTCCCAGGCCCCCTCCTGTCACTGACGTCCTCGCACACCACTTTCTAGCTCTGTTCTTCACAACTCGTGGCCTCACACAGGCCTCCTCTCTACCTGAAGCACCCCCAACCCCTGGTTAGCCCCAGCTCTCCCTCCTCCCAACCTCCCCAGGCCTGGGCAGGCCCAGCAGACATTCCCACGGCACCATGCACCACCAGGTAAAGATCTGGTGGCCATCTGGCCTCCCCCTTCTTTGGGATGAATAAAGAGTAGCCTCATAGTCACCGAGGTGGTCACGGAGGTGGTCAGTGGGACCATGCTGCTGAGTGGGCAACTGTGTCTCCATCTCAGCCACTCTCCTTCCCCCACTGTGCTATTCACCATGCTTTTCTAACATGAAAAAACACGTGCATTTTTATAATCATCCCCATGGCCACCTGATTTAAACATCCATATGCCCCACACGGCCAGAAGTTCACACAGGTGATAGACTCCTCTCAGCCCTCCCACCCCTGGAAGGTGACATAACTGGGGCACAGATGAGAGACTGAGGCTCCAAGTAGGAGGAAGGTGAGGACTCAGGGCCAGAAGCCCGTGCTTGTCTTCCTGGGTGCTTCTCGCCTGGCCAGGTGTTCCAACCCTGGGCAGCGGGGAAGGAACTGGGCGGCAATGGCAGCAGTGGCGCTGGAGCTGAGGCTCACACAGGCGAGCGTGGAGGGCCTGCGGGATCTTAGCCCCTCCGCACTACCCCGCAGTCCCACTGAGCACGCCATCTGGCATTCTGCTTTCTCCACTTGACGGTGCCCAATGTTCTTAAAAACTCCAGTTTTCAAAAGTGCAGTTGTGCACCAGTTCCAGGAGCGGAGAGCACAGTTATGGCAGGTGACTTGAACCTGACCATTTTCCTGGTGCAACAGCTGCGTGCACACAGCGGGAGGACTTAACAGCCTGATTCAGCACGGTGGGAAGGAGTAAATTGCTTGAATCTGAGAAATACATTACCTCAATCTTACAAATGGTTTTTTGAAAATCATTAGGCGACAGAAATGTCATTCTGCAGGCCCGGCATTTGCTGCCTCCCCACCCTGTTGGATGCCACCCTGTGTCACTGCATCAGGCTCCACCAAACCCAGAGCACCCAGGCCTGAGGTGGCAGCAGGCTGAGCCCCTCGGCCCAGACTATCCTCACACACATCTGAAAAACAAGCAGAATGTCCTCCCCATTTGTCCACTAAGACACAGTGGTGAACTGCAGACCACAGCAAGGAGCAAGTCCTTTTTCCACCTGGGGTCTGGTATGTCCACACCACCAAGAGTTCCTTCTCTGCTGCCCAGCAGTTCTCTGAACGCACCAGAAATGATCTTTGTGGGCTCCGGGTGGGTGCCCCAAAATAAAATCAGAGCAGACTTATGGGTCTCCAGTCCATTCCTGAAAAATAATTCCTGAATCTAATCTCTCCTAAAAGGGTCAGCTAAGGACTAATGAAGAGTCTCTGGGACATGCCCCAGAACTCAAGCTCTGCCCAGGCCTGGGGTTCTTGCAGGCTGAACAGGCATTGTTCCCTAACAAACTGTACTTTCGAGCAGACTGTTAATATAAATGGAGCCCCCAAATTCTGAGTGTTGAGTGAGTCTGTATAATTACATTATTTCAATGTGCACAATATTATTTTCCTATAAAAGTTTAACAAGTGATTCCAAAGGATGAAAAAGAATCATGTAATGGGATAACACTAAGTCTCTAGCACCTAAGTCAATGATTTCTGTGGTCGCACAGCCTGTAACTGACAGAAGCGGCTTGGCGTGACTAGCCTAACTGCGGGAATCCCTTCCCCAGCTCCTGTGCTGGCAGCAACAGCACTCCTACCTGTAGGGCCTAATGGGTCCACAAAGAGCCAGGTGTCACCAGTGACTCTGCACTGATTACGAAGGCCGCTTCCTGTCAGTGGATCTGTCCATCCTGCCTGTGCTCCTGCCCTCAGCTTTCAAGGAGGAGACAGCACAGCTGCTGGCTAACTGTGAAGCTCTCTCCCACACCAGCCGCTCCTGGCCTGTGTTGTCATCTCTTCACTGTTCCTGCTCACGACCATCATCTCCAGCAGTGTCCACGTCACAGCTCTTTGTCATTTGTGAACACAAATGGGTCCCTGAGGACGCCAGGAGCAGGTGCTCACGAAGCCCCACAGATTCTCCTTCCTCACAGCCCCCTCCCCACCACCCAGGAAGGTGGTGAAGCCAGAATTAGACAGGCAGGCAGTGCAGAGAGGTAAACTGAGTCAGGTCAGCTCAGGGAGGCCACTTTGGAGGAAGTATTGAAATGCTAAGGCCTCCAGAGCCCTTCCTCCACCCTTATCACTCCTGCTCCCGCCAGTTGCTAAGGTAACCTGTCCCAAGGAGTTGTTCATTACACCCGGGCCCTTCCCCCTACCCATGTGCCATCACCTTTTTGGCCTCCCACCAAACATCCTGGGCCTAGTCACGTAGACAGGAAGGAGAGCGATAAGGGGAAGAGAGCAGGAGAGCAAAGGAAGCCCAAGATATATAAAAAGGCAAAACACGGGTACTTCTGGGGATACCAAGATCCCAGCTACGCCCCCTTCTCCCTCCCGGGAGAAGTCTATGTTACCCGTTTTTAAATAAACCCTGCTTCAATGCTTGCCTCAGTGTGCTTCTCTAATGTTCAAACTTCAACATGTAGAGGAGCAGAACTCGTCACCAGTAACCGGCAGCAGCATTTGGAGGGCCCACCGAGATCCACACCAAGGTAAGCTCCTCTCCACACACCACATGTTGCAGGTGCATCTTTCTGTCTCCTTTTTATCTGAAGGATGGTAGTGGGTACCTGTCGGCTATGTAAATGCAGCAGTGCTGCCGCCACTTTTCAAGACTCAGGTAAAAGGTTTCCAACGACCTGTTCTGTGCAGAGCAGGCATGTTGGGTCCTACTGAAGTCGTTTCCTACTTTTTCTGTCCAGGCCTGGAGAGCGAATGGCGTGAGTACACCATGTCTCTAGTCCCGGTCTGCCTCAGATGCATGGTGATGGGTAAACGGGCTGGAGCAACTGCGGAATTCTGGTCCAGGCCACTCTCAGATGAATTCCAAAGGTTCCTTCTCTGGACCCCACTCCCGACCACCCTAAGGGGTATCTAGGGTGACTGGTCGATAAGGGGCACTGAGGGAAAGGGCCAATAACAACTTGCCTCTGTATGGGCCAGTAGAACAGTCTCCAACACCCTCTCCCACACCAGATCCTCCAGGGTACTTCCCTTCCCCACGGACCAGACATTAGCCATTCAGACTGTAAGGCTGAAAGACTTGGGATGATTAGTAAGAAAACATCCAGGTTCCCTTTATTTGCATAGTAATCCTTTACAAGACAGTTTAAAATCTCCCATTACTGTTCCAGTGCTCAGATGTACTCATTGTTTTTTGGTTTTTGTTTTTTTTTAAATAGCTGCAAGAGGGAGGCATTCTGTTTTAACCAACTCCTCCCGTAAACTCCTCTGGGAAAGGGGCATTAAAGGCCAACAACCAGTAGATGTTCCCCTTACCCTCTGGAGATTTCTTTAGTTTACAGGACAACAAATAGACAAAGACATGCACTGTTTCTTTTTTCAGGGGTTTTTCATAATCAGGAGTCACGTGGCAGGGAGGAAAGCAGTAATGCCCTTAGGTCTGAATCCTCCAAGGGCCTCAAGCATAGGGCAAACTGGGACCCTAGCACTTTGCCAAAGAAGGCCAGAAATAACTTTGGCAAAGCCAGGTGATGAGAGACAGGTTTTCTGGACCATAATGAAGCTCAAGTACAGGGAAACATACCTAGGACTTTTCCATCACTCAGGTGGGAGCTTCTGTCTCACCAGTTGCAGATTGACTACTAGTCCACATACTGGGAAATTACAGATGATCAAGAATAATGCCTCACTTTCGTGTGTTATCAGGTGTAACCTCAATCTCTGCCATGAGAGGAGGAGGCCTTAAGGAATCACCTACTGAGGAAGAAAATCAAGGGGACTCCCTCCCAACTTAAAACTGAACTGATAAGAACAAATTCAGGGAGATTTTCAGGGGATCCAAATAATTGAGATGTTTCAGAAGTTATGCCAGGTGTTTGACCTCACCTGGAAAGATATTATGCTATTACTTAACCAAACTTTAGCCTCCAATGAGAAGGAGACCACCCTAAAGCAGCAACAATTTGGGATAATATACATTCTTGCCCATGCCCCAGGAACAAAAACTAGAAACAAACTTAATTATACATCTAGAACACAGGTAATTCCCCAAAACAAACTGGGATCCAAATGATAAGCACAATGCCTGTAAAATTATTATAGAAGGTCCTCAGGAAAGTCCTGCTATTTTCATGGAAAGACTCAGGGAGACAATGAAAAACACCACCCTAAATCCTGAATCCACAGAGGGCCACTCCCTTTTAAAAGATAAATTCGTTATTCATTCAGCTCCAGATATTCAGAGGAAATTACAAAAATTGGCATATGACCCTGGTCAATCTTTAGGTGACATCCTGCAGCTTACAACTACAATTTTTTTCATAATAGAGATCAGGGAAGGGGGAGGGGGATGATAATGTAAAGACAGGCCCAACAGCCCTCAGTCGATTCCAATGGCTTCTTACCACAGGAGCCCCAGGTATGCCTCTCTTACTTCTCTGCAGAGAGCCAAGAGGTCAATTTCCTCTGGGTGACTAAGGCCAGCTTTTCTGTTTATACCTCTTACCCTAGACCTCTTGGAGGGATATCTGTGAACAGCCTATTACCAAAAAGTTCATTCCCCCTCTGAGTTATGAGCAGTTTCCTCCAGCTCCTCCCAGATCTCAGCCAGGACTTATATTAAAATGTAAATGGAAGAAGCCTGCAGGCTCAATAGGAGACCAGTCTAAGATCCAAAGGCGAAGGAGGGGGGGGGGGTCTTTTATTTGGCTAACCTTAACCAAAATATAGTTACCAGCCATGTCATTTTTTCTAAGACTCTTGCTTTTTCTTAAGTTCTATATATTTTTTGAGCTCATGATTTTAATCCTTCACATCTAGGTTAATGTTTTTCTGATCAGTCTTATTTTTATTCAATGGAGTATTTTTATTTTTATTTATTTATTTATTTATTTTGGTGCCAGGGATTGAACTCAGGGGCATTCAACCACTGAGCCACATCCCCAGCCCTATTTTGTGTTTTATGTAGAGACAGGGTCTCACTGAGTTGCTTAGTGCCTTGCCATTGCTGAGGCTGGCTTTGAACTCGCGATTCTCCTGTCTCAGCCTCCCTAAGTGCTGGGATTATAGGCTTGCACCACCACGCCTGGCTTCAATGGAGTTTTTAAACATCTAACATTGCAATGGAAATTCACCTGCAAGAAGCTACAAGGTCTTTGCTATTGTGTTATGTCTGCACACTTGTGTTATGTGTTGTATGTCTACATGTGTGTATGTCCATATATCACGTACATGATATCAAAATTGGCACAGATAATGAGAGCTCATAAATTAAAATCTAAAAAAATAGATCCAAGTACCTTTAATTCACGTGATTTGAAAAGGGTTCAATTTAAGTTGGGTAAACAGATAAATATAAAGATGTCTTTAAAATTAACTCACGAGTCTTTGTAGGTGGTCAAAGAACTAATAAAAGGTTAATATCTATAAAATGTCTAATATCCATTGTTTCTAGGACTTTTCTTCAACACGGGAGAAATGATTAATACTGTTAAATATACTTGTCTAATATCTTGGTTTTTATAATAAAAAATAAGTAAATTAGAGTTGCCATTGGATTACTCAAATGTGTTTGTTAGACATATAATTAATTCACAGTTAGAATGCTAACTGTTAAATCTAACATCAAGTATTTTTAACTCCTTTGAATTCCATAGGGTAACATTTTTGGTGTTTTCATAAATGGTAAATTTTTTAAAAAGATTTAAAATTGCTTTATCATCACTAAAAACAAGGTTACTAAGTTTAAAGCCCAACAGATATAATACTATATACTTGAACATTGTGTTTTCATAAAATGGTAAACAGATATGATTCTATATACAAAGGTTTAGAGATTTCTATATATAAAAGCCCAAAAGTTTCAAGTGTTTCAATTATAGTACTATAAATAACAAAGTATTTCTTCTCATTAAAATGGAGTAATTTGTCTAAATTCAGAAATTTACAAGGATTGTTTCAGAATGTGGACAGAAGGGGTTGACAGATGGAAAAGAGAAATTAGAAGGTTCTAGATATGAAAACTATTTAATAGAAGAAAAAAGTGTTTGGGTAAAAAGTACATGATAAAGTAAATAAAGATTTAAGTAAGTAATAAAAAATATTCATAAGAACAAATTTCAAGTTTGTATGTAATAAGTTGTTTTTGTTTTTGTTTAAACAATCAGTCAAAGCTATTTAATGTTTTTCCCTAAGGTCAAATGTTAATATACTGCTATAAACCAAGGTTTAATCTATGTTAAAATAACAAAGATTTCTTAAAACATTAATTTACTAACATGGTGTCTGTTAAGTCTTACACGTTAGAGCAACTAATCTCAAATAAATTAAAGTTTATACAACTGTGGTTATACAACAGCTGTTACTTTGGAGCGCTATACTACATTACAGAGTCTAGATTTTTCTTTAAGAGCTAAACTTGGTTAATGTAACATCATCAATGTAATTATGGTGCTATTACTCCTAT
Organism: Xerus rutilus; assembly: GCA_028644305.1. Classification (NCBI taxonomy): domain Eukaryota; kingdom Metazoa; phylum Chordata; class Mammalia; order Rodentia; family Sciuridae; genus Xerus; species Xerus rutilus. The sequence continues at coordinate 4,519,642 of CM053401.1, forward strand.
TTTTATATTAAATGTGTTCCTATCCTCCAGGTGTACAAGTCTTTAAAGTAGAAGGTTTAAAAGAGCATTATATCAAGCTGGTGTTCTCCAAACTAAAGTTGTATGGTAATTTTAGACTTATAAGGATAATACATTTTATTAAGGATTTATTTACATCATTTAATGTTCTATAACTAAACCTTTTATCAATAAGATAAAGTTTTATGCTACTTTTTACAGTGGGGTAAAATTTAAATGTATTTTTAAGTAAATGAGGGCCGAATTTATTTAAAATTTAATATTGTGAGACATAAAAACATTTTGCTACTTTTCCACACAAAAGTTAAAAGCCCTCTCAGCCTTTCTTTAATTCATATTTTAAATGTAATATCATATTATGTCAACTAACACTCATGTGGACTGAAGAAACAATGTATGTAAACTTTGTAAAATGCTATTTAAGAAACAAAGATCAACTTCAGAACTAGAACACTGTGAGATCTGTGAGGAGCCCCGCCTCCCCTGAGATCAGCTCTGTCTCCCAGCTCACTGCATGTTAAAAATGGCTTCAGAGTAGGCCAGACTCCAGTTCATTTAAAGTTGTGTTCAAAAGATAGATTTTGTTATAAAAAGATTACTAGGGGAGCTGGGATTGTAGCTCAGCGGTAGAGCGCTTGCCTCGCGTAGAGCGCTTGCCTCGCATGCATGAGGCCCTGGGTTCAATCCTCAGCACCACATACAAAGCAATAAAATAAAGACATTGTGTCCATCAACAATTAAAAAAATATTTAAAAAAAAAAAAGATTACTAGGATCTCAAACAGGGAATATAATGTATAACTCAGCCAAAATTCTAGATAGCTATTACACAAACTAAGTATGTTTTTACTCTTGTTAATTTCATTTTGTATTTTCCTTAAAGCTCTATGACTATTGCCTGTTAATGTTTTGCAGAGGTACTGCTTCAGAAACACAACCCAGGTTAATTTAAGATAAATAAGCCATCACCTACAGGACAGAGAGAAATTAAAGTTAAAGCCCAGTACCCTTACTTTAAGACTGGTGAGATTGGCTTGCTGAGTGTTTAAGATCAAGACTTAAAAACTAAAGTTAAATTAAAGGGTCAAGAAAACCAGTATTTGGCTCTTGCCATCTGAGTCAGCCTGAATCCAAGGAACAAGGGAACTTCTCTAAAGAGCTTTACAACGCTGGGCCACATAACCTCCGGATCAGGGAGATTAATGAGACCACTAGAGAGCTGAAAGCCAATCAGTACCATGCTATGAAGAGGAGGGTCATTAGAGAAGGGAGACATCTCTCATGCTTCCAAGGGAAGCCACATGGTCAGCGAGACCTCGACCCATCCTAGCATGAATAGCACTAGCAGAGCTAAGAAGCTGCTCTCAAGCGCCCCAAGAGTGGCTCCCATGGGAACTCAGCTGACTCTTAACAATAGGTAGGAACAAAAGTCAATTTGACCTCCTTCATCTTAAACACCTAGCAAAACAGTTAAACCAAAACACAGCCATTCCTGGGCATTTAAAAAATAGTTTAATGTAACATACTTGTAATTAGCCCCCACGAATAAATAAGACTGGAGGCTACAAAGGAGAGATTCTTAGGCAAAAATGTGTGATAACGATCAAAAGAAACTTACAGAGTCAAAAGTTTTTAGTCATTTTATGGCTTAATGTTGGCTAGTATAATTATCTAGCCCTAAATAACAAAAATAAAAGGATTTCTACTAAACAGGTAATGCCAGTAAAAAGATATTTTACAAAATTAGATGATATTAACTAGCTTAACTACATATTAAGAGGATAGACACCTGTGACATTAAAAATTAAATACTATGTTTACATGCCTTGTCCTCTCCAGCCTTGTTATGGGGACAAATTCTCAGCCCTTATACTTCCTAATGAGAGATTATTTATTGACTTTATAATCTTCATGATATTCATTGACATGTTCCAGGTGCTACAACATTTATATTAATTTCAGCACTCATATCATTTTGTTTCTCTATCATAGAAGCACCCACCCCAGATGACTTTACAACCTGTTCTTCTCCAACCAGACTTGATCTGACCCAACTTCTAAATGGGAACTGCATGCTGCTTGCCCCCCAATTCATCGCCCCCTGTCAGCTTGAAGAAGCCAGATCAGTCCTCGACATGTTTCTTTACAGCAGTAAGGAGTTCCTAAAACTAGAGGGGAGAATGAAGCCAGAATTAGACAGGCAGGCAGTGCAGAGAGGTAAACTGAGGTCAACTCAGGGAGGCCACTTTGGAGGAAGTATTGAAATGCTAAGGCCTCCAGAGCCCTTCCTCCACCCTTATCACTCCTGCTCCCGCCAGTTGCTAAGGTAACCTGTCCCAAGGAGCTGTTCATTACACCTGGGCCCTTCCCCCTACCCATGTGCCATCACCTTTTTGGTCATCCCACCAAACATCCTAGGCCTAGTCACATAGACAGGAAGGAGAGCGATAAGGGGAAGAGAGCAGGAGAGCAAAGGAAGCCCAAGATATATAAAAAGGCAAAACACGGGTACTTCTGGGGATACCAAGATCCCAGCTATGCCCCCTTCTCCCTCCCAGGAGAAGTCTATGTTACCCCTTTTTAAATAAACCCTGCTTCAATGCTTGCCTCAGTGTGCTTCTCTAATGTTCAAACTTCAACATGTGGAGGAGCAGAACTCGTCACCAGTAACCAGCACCATCAGTGGGACACAGCTGAAATGCCCAAGGGTTCTCGATGTCTGGGCAGTTGACCCAATGGTGGGTTGAATCTCCTCTACATTCACCAATACCTGTGTCCCCCAAGACCTGCCCCATCATCCCAGAGCATGAGTGCTGGGTTAGAACACAGGGTCTGAAGCCAGCCACTCTAACCGCCAGAAGCAGAGAGGCCTACGCAGAGTCAGGATGGACAGGGCTCTGCTCCTGATCCCGATAAGCCAATAATTTTGTGCCCTTTTCCAGAGCAAAGGCACAAGCTGAGGCAACCGGGGTCCATATGGAGGTGCTTGGAGTTTTCTGCTAATCAGAAACAGCAGGGAGGCTCTGGGACTCCTCTGCTCTGCAGTAGGAAGCCCTGGGTTCGCTTCCACCCTCAGGTCAGCCTCTCCTCCACTCCCCCCCGCCCCTGCTGTCCTACATGGCTTCTGAGTTGGCTTCTCATCCTTATAAAAGTAAGTTTTAAAACCCTCTTGTTGTATTTGAGTTTTAGTGATAAACCAGTGCCGACCTCTTCTGAAGTCATCATGGCACATGGCACAGAAAAAAGACCCATGAAGGCCAAAGCCACCATCTTAGAGAAGTCCCGCCTCCTGCTTCCAGAAAACACGTAAACCTGGCATCCAAAGCAGTACAAGGTGCTCTACTCTACTCTATAGCACTCATGCTTATCTGCATGATTTTCAACGACATGCAATAAGGGAGTGTGACCAGACCCCCTAATGCTGTACGCACAAGACACTGCTGCAGAGAAATGCCTGATAACAGATTCCAAAGTTCTGTGATAAAACTTCTAGGGAGGAATTCTGAGGCTGTGGAGGAACAGTGTGAGCCAGGGGACAACTGGGGGCAGGGGCACAGGGTGACAAGGAGGACATCAAGGAGATGCCTCAGGGCCCGGCCCCCTGAATCTAATCCCATCCTGCCACGCCTAGGTACACGAACACATCTCAGAGCCCCATTCTCATGGTCAGAAAGTGGTTTCCTCCCGCCACTCCCTGAAGTAACAGGGCAGAAGGCACGATGAACTCCTTCCTCTTGGCAGCCTTTGCCCCCAGCTGCCAAATTCCAGGGTTGGCACATACAGGGCTCCAGGCCTTAAAGCCATGTGTGGGAGCCACGTAGCTCTGCTGGGCCTTCAGACATGGCCTCCAGGAGCTGGGCCAGCACATGGCAATGCACCAAACATCTACCTGCAGCTCAGGCCCAGCGTCAGAGCCCCAGCCCCGGGCCTTCTTCCTGTGGACGGTCCCTTTGTGAATTCTGCAGCCAAAAGCCAGGTGGAGCCATGGACAGGACAGGGACCATGGGACTGGACACCTGACTCCACACTGGCTCTCCCTCTGGCCAAATAAATGGGAGGACCTTGCTCTGCTGGTTCACCTCACAGAGCCTCAAGATCCTAACTGCAAGACAGGAGGCAGCACCCCTCCTCTGGCAGGACGCGCTGAGTATGCGCCCAGAGCACCCAGCGCCAAGCCCCCACTGAACGACAGCGGTCATCATCACTCGTGCCCCACTCATTCAGCAAACGCTCCCCGGCCGTCCACGTGCACTCCTTCACAGCAGCCCGGAGCACTCCCAACCAATGAGAGAACAAATTAAACTGCCATTACTTTGGTTTAATTCTGTAATTAAAGAACTTCGAGAGGCGGCAGGCTCTAGATAATGCATGCTTTTGTCAGAGAAATGTTGAGTTTGGGGCAAAGAAAAAAATATAAAGGGGGAAAAGCTTTGGGGAAAGGATAGAGAAAAAAGATGAGGCAGGAGCCATGATATTTATCCCCAAAGATTGGAGGGAACGACAAAGTGACAGCTGAAGAACTCAATTTGCCTTTGAATTAAGGCTTCAGCTCTCCTGGAAAACAGGAGAATACTCGGCTCCGCCCCCTCCTCCTCACATCTGCCATAAACAGAACCAGTGTCGGGAGTAATTCCATGGGTGACTTTTCCAGTTGATGAGGAAACGTGACAGTCATTCTGACATCTGCTTGTGTGTGACTCTCCTTTTTATGTCAGTTCAGGGAAAGAGAAATAAAGAAAGGAAAAGCATGTGGCACGTAAATTTTTTAAGTGTGTGTCCCTTATCCAGCAGATCATGCAGCTGCCACAAGTCACAAACCTAACAAGGTTGGTTCTGTGCAGCAAGGGGCCAGGTAGGAAGGCAGCCCCCTGAAGCAGATCCAGCCCGCCTGGGCCCAGGGGGAGGGGGGGGGTGCAGGGCAGGGGCCCAAGTCAGGACCGGACCGGCATCCAAGTCTGCAACCTCAAATTAAATAACTTATTGAGATGTTTTCTTTCTGTCAGGCATTAATGTCTTCATAAATCCCTTACATGGTGTAATTGCTGTGTCCTAATTCTCTGAATCACATAAAGAAATGGCTTTCAGACGTGGCTTCCATTTGTGCTTCTATTAGTCGCACAACCCGATAGATGAAATGTTATTAAATATAACTTTTTTTTCCCTGCAATATCACTAAGTTCCAAGAACAGCTTGGAGATTTCCCTGAAAAGGCTGGCAATGTGCTTAGTACACAGAACAGCAGCTGCTTTACAAACTGCATACTTTTATTAAATTACTGCCCCTGCAACATCCTGCCAGGCACAGGATTAAAAAGGAAAGGAAATTAAATGGATGGGAAAGGCTCCGAGCAACAGGTCCAGAACACAGCAACCAGTCCCTATAGGCCTTGCAGTGGGGCAACTGAGGTGCTTCATCTGGCTCAGGCAGTCCAGTATATAAAATCCTAATAACACAGACCCACTATTTCAGCACGGCAAGGTTTCCTATCCACACTACTAAATGGGAGGCGTTTCTCTTTTCTTTTCCTTCCTCACCAACCCAGGAGCCCCCACGGGGTGAAGATGCCCTGCCTCTGGTTCACTGCCATCTGCCTAGTACTGACTGCCTGGCATGCAGTGGGCGCTTCCTAAATACTGGCTCAGTGCCTGAGTGGATGCATGTACCCCCAGCAGAAAGCTGGCCACGACACAGGTGCTCAGTACACTGTCATCATGACAGGTCACATTCTAACTCTGTCTGCCACCCAGGCCACTCCTCTTAGAGGAGACTCTGGGCCACAATCACAGCCAGACTTCTTCCCTGGCCCTTGCCTGCACTGCCATGGGAAGGCTCTGAGAACTGCGGCCCTGCCTGGGAGCCTCCTCCTGCCTCTCTAGCTATGTGTGACCCTGGCAACCACCCCATGGCAGGAAGCTTCCCAGGGGGGAAAAGGGAGTGGGTGCAGACACCCAACGGAGAGCCAGGGTGAGGGCTGCAGTCCTGCACACAGCATGCTCCCCCGTGTGGCTCCCCACTGGGACTCCCCCCCCCCCCCGCCCCAGCACCTTCCTCTCTGTCCCATCACCCCAGATGATGGTCTCTAGCCAGGTTCTCTTCATATTGTCCTGTCATCCTACAATAGTCCTATAACAGGGGAGACTACAACTGTCCCCATTCACAGAAGAGGACACTGAGGACAAAGCCTGGCAGCTTAGGTGGCACGCTGGGAAGCAGCAAAGCCCTGCTCTTCTCCACAGGCCTGCGGCTCACAGGGCCAGCCAAGCTCCCCCAGACACTGCCTCCAGCCTCTGCCCAAGAACTGCCTGGTGAGATTCCCCCTCCCTTTAACACTCAAATGGCTTCCTTCACTACCCACCTGTGGCCCGGAGTGAGGGCAGCCCCATCCTGCCCCAGAGTGCTCATGCAATCACCCTGTAGACACCTGTCCACTCCATCCTACCATGATAGCCCCTTGAGGAAGGGGCTGGTCCCACACTAGCACACAGCAGGAGCTCAGCAAACATTTGAAGACTAAGTGGTAAATGAGCAGAGCACCTCTTTTGTGTCCATCATGATGTTGGTGCCAGAATGTTCTAGAAACCCAAGCCAAGAAACAGAGTCTTGTCTCTCTGGCCTGGTTTCAAGACCAAATGAGGCAGGGCCCTGTCTGCCTTGGTTGATTAAAGTGATGAACAGGAAGTAAACACAAGGCTGTTTACTGGCTCCACACTGAATTCTCGCTCAAAATGCCAGGGACTGGGTACTTTGACACAAATTCAGCAGCAGCATCTTTAATCATTTCAGGGTTAATAAAAAATGTCAATTACATTTGTCATCATGACTATCCTGGGGGAACAATCCCAGCACAATCTCTGGCCAAATGACAGCCTGGTCTGTTTGTCATACATCCCTCCAGCTGCCTCACTGACAAATTAATCTAACTGGTTACCTCCCCCTGGCCTGTCCCTTCATAAATAATCAGAAGTAATATGGATCTCTCAAATAATTCTGACTGAGGATTGTTTCTCTGACTCTCCCTAAATAAGAAAAAGGAATGAAGACAGCGACAGAGACTCTTGGCCACCAGAAGCTGATGAGTACCTAGCAGGCTGGGTGTGGTGCCATAGGGACAGGACAGGAGCTGTCTTTTCGTTTGTATATCCTTCGGTGCTCGGCATAACCCCCCACCCCCAGCTCACGCGCCACGCTGCACTGGCCAGCCCCTCCCTACCCCAAGACCTCGAGGAGGGGATCTCATTCCATAGCCTCACTCTACAAGCAAGCAAGAAGTGCTTAGAACAGACAAATGGCATGTCTCCACTGGGATTCAAAGCCAGGTATTTAGCGCCACCCCGCTGCCCGCAGCCGAAGGGCTCCCTGAGCAAGGCTGTCGTCTGCATTTTCAGAGTAGCTATTTTGCAATCAAGGAATTCCTGCACATTCAAATTGCCAGGTGCAAATGCATCCAAGAGAAAAACGACCCACACACACACACACATATAAATGACACTTAACACATAGAGGAAGGAAGTCAGGTGGAAAAGGAAAAGAAAATGCTGCCTTCCAGCCCAGAACCACCATGAATGCTCTGAATTCACTACATTTGGCTAAATTAAGCATTCTGTCTTCATCAGGAGTGACTTGAAGATGATTACGCTGTCACCAGGACTTTCACAGGACAGTGTCCTCATCTGCTCCTCACAGTGAGTCCTCCCCTTGACCTAGGTCTGCATGTGGCACGTCTCGCCTGGCCCTTGGCACAAGGACACCTGCTCTGCGCCCCTCACCACAACATGCTGTACACACAGGAGGCACCCTATGGCGAAACTCAAATTGGACAAAGCCACTTTCATTTTCAGAGAACACACGGAGGGTGTGGAGAATCTACAAGATCTCCAAGACTGGTTTTCAAGCTGCAGTCATTCAAAGAGTGCAGCCAGGCACGACTCCTCAGGGACCACCATTAACTTCTCCACCTCACTGCCACATAGAAAGGGTCTGCCCCCACAAGGCCATCAAGAGCTGCCGACTGTCCTTCCAGAGAGTTCCATCTCTGGTGAGAAACCCTGATGACACTTCTTCAACAGCCTGACAGCCTCAGGTCTGCAGCTCCCCTCAGAGGACAGCTCCTCTCCTGCAGTCCCTTTGCCTTCACAAACACCACAGGTAACGCTGCTGAACCCGCCGCCGACTGTCAGCTCCTGGACCACAAGTCCCAAGTCCTGGGGCTGGAGCCACGGCAGCATCTGAACCTGGGTGGGAGCTGGGGGTGCACCCTGACAGGCCAGCTCGTACCCACCTCAAGCCAGACACGCCACCAGGGCCTCACACGTATTATCTCTAACACTAACCACCACTCACGAAGGCACCATGCTACCCATTCACTGAGGACGGTGAGGGTCAGGGAGGAAAGACACCCCTCTCCAGGGACAGAGTCAGGAAGCAGAAGTTCAGTCCTAACCTCCCACTGCTCCCCGCCATCATTACAGGACAGCACCCTAGCCTCCACTACCAGGCCATTTTCACAGGGAGCTGTCAATTGATCATATGCTGGAGGAAATGCAGGCCCCTAGAGAGGTTCCAGAAGGTACTCCAGCTTTGGAGCCTGACAGATCTGGGTTCAAATCCCAGCTCTGCCTCTGTATACTGCTGTACTTCTCTGAGTCTTAACTTTACTCAGATGTAAAATGGGGACAATGCAATGCACTATCACAGCTAGTTGAGAAGATCAAACAAGATTAAACAAAATGCCATGCAAAGCCACACAACCTATCTCTTCTTAATCAGCTCCACTGATAATCACCTTCAGATGAAAGAGCGTAAGAATCAGACCTTGCCTCAGACCCTACCTCCCAGATTTTCCAGCTAGATGAAGGTGGGCACGGGCATACCCATACAGGGCCTCCCCTGGCTCGGCTCCCAGGGCCACCACACAGGGCAGTGCAAGGGTTAAGGAGCTGGTGTCTGGCGCAGAGTGGGCGTTCAATAAAATCTCATTCAATTCAATTTGACTTAATTAAAAAACCTTACTCATAGCCTTGAGAGCGGCAGGAGCACAGAGGGCTAAAACTCCAAGCTAAAATCCATTTGAAGCCCATAAATTCTACATCCTGCCAATGAATGCACTTTCCAATTAGCAACAATATCATAACCCTCTTCCAAGCCCCTGCCAGTGTTAGCAGTCATGTCTTCACTAGGCTGAAAGCTGCTGTCAGATCACAAAGGACCTGGAGGGGCTCTAAAAGCAACTAATGAAAGGGAATGCTGAAGCCAAGTTTACCCAACAAATCAAATCACTCCGCTGCCGTGCCACCAGTCTTGCAAAGCTTCCCCAAATTACCCTACATTACAAGGTTCGAGAATTAGGCCCCAATAACGGCCGAGCCAGGGCACACAAGTATTCACGTAGTCACCAGGTAGGATTCAGCTGTGGAACAACAGATCAACCTGCTGCTCTGTTTATTCTTATGAACTCAAGTTTAGAAATGGGACAATCCCACATGGAATAGGGCCCTAGGGATCTGTTTCCCCAACTCCAACCATTTCTTTTCTTCTCTGGAGAAAACCATGGCATGTCAGAAGAGAAAGGTACAGGGAGCAAGGCAGAGGAGGTGTCCAGGGCCTCCGCCTCTACGTGGGGCCGGGAGCAGCTGGGCACTCGTGTGCTCAGGCAGCTCCTCTATCCTTCTCTGATGGTGAAACGCAGGGCTATGGGTGAGCAGGGCCGGGTGGCAATAACTGGCAGTAGCACGGTAATGACAACAGCAACTGGTGTCCCTGTGGGTTCCACACACATCATCTCAAACTCTACAACCACTTTCTGCAAACTGGGAACAAGGTCCCCACGTTACAGGAAGGAAACCAAGGCCTCCAGAAGTTCAGGAGCTACCCTGCCCACAGCCACACAACTAATAAAGGCCAAACCCAGGGTCTGAGCCCAGTGCTAGATGGCTTTTTCTACCTCACTGGCACCACTTCTTGGGTGCTAGTTAACACAATCTCAGTGAGGGTCAACTCTCGGGGGCACCATGCTGGTACCTCACCTGGGGGTCTTGCTGAAGCCCAGCCATGGGGCCTCTGGAGGAGGTGAGGCTGGGTAGTGGGGAAAGACCTGCTCTATAACAGGGTACTCTCCCAGGAGCAAGGCCAACAGGTGGGCTGGGCCCCAAGAAGTCCTGCTCAGGGATGCCTCCTCCTCCTCCTCCTCCTCCTCTTTCGCTTGGTCCTCAGCCCCCACCTCAGCCAGGCGCGCTTGCATGCATGCAACAAGCAGGCACAGAGCCACGCTCCAGCTCCAGTGCTCGCTAAGCACTGGAAGGACCACATGCTCCACAGGGCCCTGGGGCTAAAAGGCCGTCAGTGCTGCGAGAGGCAAGGCTCTAACTGTTGTGTCGCATTTTCCAAAACAAAAAGAGCAGATGGCTCACATGTGGCATGGCACGGGACAACTGAAGGCAGGGCCATCCTAGCAAACCAAGGACCTCTGGGAGCCTTCGCTCTCGCTTCCCGCTTCCTGATGGGTACGTTCCCCTCCTGAGCTGGATGGGCTAAAAGGAAGAGACTCTGGCTTTCTCTTCTGCACACAGGATGCCAGCCAGGTACAAAACACCCTCTGGAAGGACTCAATTGGCATAGCAATATGAAACTCAAGTCACACAGGAGACTGAATTCCCCTCGTCCCCAGGCCCCAGAGGTCTCCACTCCCAAGGGATGCTGAGTGCCTGACTCAGGCAGCTCAGCTGGCCTGAGGGGAAGGCCCGGGCCACGGTTCACAGCCACAGCCATAGCCATGCTGCTATGTGCTGCCACTGTGCAAGGTAAGATGACAAAAGTATCTAGCGGCAAATCCATGGAGACACCATTAAGATGCCATTAAAACACCATTAAAACATGTGAGCTCAATGCAAAACTATTTTGCTGCAAATTATACCGCTGTAAAATAAGCAAAGGAAATGAATTCCAAAAATGCATTAAAGTAACATTAAAGTCAACTGCACCCGTTCTCAGTGCACGGGACTCCACGTGAGAAGGCAAGCAGGCTGACACAGTGGCCCCCACAGTGCTGCAGCCTCCCCTCCACCTGACCAACCAGCGACCAGCACTGCCACTCTCTGAACTCCAGGCACCTGCCCTGTGGGAGGAGGAGGCAAGGGACCAAAGCAAGGAAGTCACGCAGCAAGGCTCAGATAGGGCACATCCCAAGGACCAGTGTGATAGAAGGGCTGAGAACTGGTCTGGCCTCTAAGCAGGGCCCGAGAGGCAGAGCCACCACTCTGCCTCACAGGTAAGAGGGCTGGAGCCCAGAGGCTTGATCTCCTTGTGGCCAACTCCCCAAAGGGCCTGCGGCCAGCTTCCTCCCATGTCCACACCAGAAGCTACCTCCTCCACTTAGGTGTCGCCCACCTTCAAGTCAAGGTTGACCTCAGAAGCTCACCTGCATGTCCTGCTGGTGATCCACAGCATCCTTCCAACAGGTCTTATTGCCCTCCAGTCACATGGTCCCCGCCTACACTGGAGACCTTCCCTGAGGTCCAGGCAGTACCCCCTGCTCACACACAAGCTTCATTGCCCAGGCCCAACTGAAGCCATGAAGGATGAATGAATGAGTGCCTGCTGCCCCATGGGGCAGGGAGGAGAGATCAGAGCTCAAACCTACAAGCGTGAGGCCTGGCCAGGGCACTCCCACCCCACACAGCTGGGGTGCCTCTTCAGAGGTCTTCAGACTATTGTGATCACAGATGGCTTCTATTTTTAAAATGTGTTGTGTACACACAACTGTGAGTACACATGTACTTTCTCCTGATAATCCTACCTTTATAAAATGCATACACACAAATTTTAGAAAGATGAATGAAAAGCAGTTATGAGAATATCTCACAATATCTCTACCCCTTACCCAGGGTGACATGGGCCCTGCTCCTAGCACCTCAGGCATTTAATGGACCCCAAAAGAAGGGGACTAGGATGTCCTTGTTTCTGAGTCTGAGCTCTGGCACCAGGTGGCCTGACCACGAGCTCTAGGGCCACCTGTGGCTGTGCGGCACACGGCCACGCAGCCACGCTGAACCTCAGCTGCCTCCTCCAGCATACTGTCACTCTTCTAAAGTCAGACGGGAATGAAACGGGGCCAGGAAGGTAGTGCAGCCATCAGACTGGGAGATGCACAGTACAGTTCCTAAATAACAGCCAAATAAGTGAAGTACCAGGGACAACCCTGCAGACAAGAGAAAGGATCCAGGGAGCTCCAGGGACTGGTGTGGCCTGATTGGACATATTGTTAAGTGAAAAAAGCAGACTGCAGCAGAGGACCTATAATGTTGTACTTCTTATGAAGAAGGGAAATCAGAGAGTACCCATCTGAGCAAAAAGAAATATGAAAGGAAAAGGCAGAGATCAAGGAGACTGGTGCCCTACAAGTGGAGGGCAGAGCAAGAGGAGGTGGGTGGACAGAATAAAGGGAAAGGGCAGGGAGGGGTACCTCTCTGAGAGAACTTTAGCAAGGGGGGAGGGGGGAGGGAAAGAAGGCATAGAGGGAGAAAGCAGACACTACTGGGGCAGACCAAAAATAGAATACAAAAAGAAACAAATGAACCAAATTATATTTCAAATGGCTACACTAAAGGGGGAAAGAAAAGAAGAACTAACCCAAAAATATCTGCAACTTGGACTGTGTGCCCTCAGGCTACAGCCAAAAAGAATGCCGTGTTGAGTTCTGATTAGCAGACTTCTCTTTTTGCAAAGGTAAGCAACTCTGAGACTACTTTTTGACATGCTAGGATTGAACAAGTCTACAAATATATTGTGAGACGCAAGCCAACTTTTACACTGATGGAGAATGGAATGATAAATATGGAAACGGAGGAGGACAGAATGGTTCCTGCAGTGCCAGGCTGGAACTAGAGGCACTGGCCAGTGCAGCTGCATGTGCACGTGCATGTGCACACGTGAGTGTGTGCTCACACAAGCAGAGCTCACCGCCTGGTTCAGGCTTCCGAGAAAATACACTGGACGCAACGAGCACAGCCAACACCCAAGTCCCGCTGAGTGGTAAGTGTCTATCTCCACTCAAAGACTCTGAGCTCCTCGGAGATGGCCAACTCTAAGAGTGGGGCAGGGAGAGAACAGCGGGCCCGAACATCTTGCTGCACCAAAAGAGAAAGAACGCGTCCAAAGAACCATGGAGATGTCTCAACTGCGTGTGGGAACTAGTGTGAAGGGGCAACTGTTAGCCAATTAATAGATGTGGATAAAACTTCTTATTCACCCAGATGTCTACATGGTGCAAGACACACTGATGGGACAGGGCAGAAGCACTCCACATTAGAACCAGGAAGAAATGACAGACTCAGAATCACCACCTGACAGCCCTCATCAAAGGGAAACATCCTCGGTGGATGCCAAGCCAGCAAGGGCATGTACGCGAGCAACGATACTTGTGTGCTCTCCAAGCGCTTCCCCACCTGACGCTTTTGAGCTGCAAAAGGAAAAGCAGTAACTGCATCAGAGAATACCGGGGCCCTCTTAATCCGTGTTGACACTGCCACAGTGGGACCAACCAGCAGCAGTGTGTCTCCAGGTAGGGTGCCTGTGGGGCACATCATCACTCCTGCAGCATTCCTGCCCAGAGGCACAGAAGTGGAATTTAATCACCAGGAAATACCAGGCAGACCCAACATGAAGGACAGTCTACACTTTATGTGGACGTCATGAAATATGGGAACCATCCAAACAAAAGAAAACTAAAGAGGTACAACAATTTGGTTGTCATTTGCTCTACATAAAGGACATTCTTGGAGGCAAGTATGGTGGTGCACATCTGTAATCCCAGTTACTTAGGAGACTGAAGCAGGAGGATGGCAAGTTTGAGGCCAGCCTCATCAATTAAAGAGATCCTGTCTCAAAACTGAAATTAGGACACGCTGGGTAACTGCTGCTCTCTGCCTCCCAAATCCCGGAACTCGCGCGGTGCTATGGAGAAGTTGTTCACAATACAAACAGGTAACCGGCAATGAGGACCTGCCTGTTCCAATGGAAAATCCTTATAAGGAGTCTCTTAAGAAATGTATCTTGTGTGAGAAACGTGTAGATTATAAAAATGTACAGCTTCTTCTGTCCCAATTTATTTCTCCATATACTGGATGCATTTATGGAAGACATATAACAGGTCTTTGTGGGAAGAAACAGAAAGAAATTACAAAAGCGATTGAGAGCTCAAATAATGGGGTTTATGCCAGTTACATAGAAGGATCCTGCGTATCTCAAAGACCCTAAAGTTCGTAACATCAAATATCGGGAATAAATGATATAAGGTTTATTACCAATAAACTTATTTTATAATAAATTGACCTCTACTGACTCAAACTAAGCTTTGGGCAGAAAAGTGTTTCAAGAGTGAGATCAAGAGTGATGCTTCCCCTCCCTATGATTGTTCACAGAACAGGTTGCTTATTTAAAACATTAATACTCATTAAATTGTATGTACCTTGAAAAAAAAAAAAACTGAAATTAAAAAATGGCTAGGGAGGGCTGGGGTTGTGGCTCAGCAGCACGGCGCTCACCTAGCATGTGTGAGGCACTGGGTTTGATCCTCAGCACCACATAAGAATAAATAAGATAAAGGTATCATATCCATATACAACTAAAAAAGTATATATTGGGCTGGGACTGTAGCTCAGCAGTAAAGCGCTTGCCTCGCATGCGTGAGGCCCTGGGTTCGATCCTCAGCACCACATACAAAGCCATAAAATAAAGACATTGTGTCCATCTACAACTAAAAAAATATTTTTTAAAAAAAAAGTATATATTAAAAAAAATAGCTAGGGTGGTGGCTAAGTGGTAGAACACCCCTGAGTTCAAGCCCCAGTACTGGGGAGAGGGACAGTCTTGGGACAGTTGACAAATCTCAATAAGGTACTACAATAGATAATAGTGTTTCAATGTTGATAACTGCACTGTTGTTGTGGAAGAGAATCTCTGGCTTTAGGAAACACACACTGAAGTACTTAGGAGTAAAGGACCATCAGATTTACTAGAAAGGCTCAGAAAAAAATACACACACACACACGAACGAGATAAAATGATGTTAACTTTAGAGACTCTGGGTAGAGGGTGTCTGGGAATTCTTTGTACTATTCTTGCAACTTTTCTCTAACTCTGAAATAGGTCGACGTTTTTAAAAAGAGGAAGAAAGGAGAGGAGATGGATTTCCGTAGGCTGGTATATGTGGTAGGGTTATGTGCAAGGTCTCCTTTGGCAGGCTATGCTTTGAAAGACTCAGCATTGTAACAGTAAGCTTTCTAAAGACAATAATGCGAGGAGCCGTCTCCCCACGTGGGATGATAACCATGGACTTACTAGCTCCACAGTACACGCTTCTCGAAGATGCTTCCCTTTCCCCCTCATTTTGTTCCATTTCTTTCTTCCCAAATTGCTAGCTTTGGCAGGCTTCCTAACCAAAGTGAGACGAGAATGAAACACCTGAATTCTCCTCAGAGCTCCCATTTCAACCATCATCATAACTCACAACTTGCTGATGCTGAAATTGGGGTGCACAAATGTAACACATTGTGCATAGAAAGAAAGAAGAAAAGTGCTCATCTCCAAAGAACTGCAAAGAAAGTCAGGAGCAGAAACACTCCTATTTCTCATGGGAAAACAGCTCTCCAACTATTGCATTCTTCTCACATCATCCTTAAAATTAATTCAGTTCTTATGGATTTTTTCCCAATATATAAAAAGGGAAATTTTAATAAATAATCCTTCAACTGCCTTTATCAAATGTATATTACTTTTAATTTGTATTAAGCAAAATCAAACGAAAAACCAATTTCTTTCAGTTAACTAGGGAATTGAAGTACCTTGCCAGGCAGTTAGCTATATGATTCTAGAAAAATCCTTTAGAAAATATAATTAAGTCTAAATGTTCTAAAACCATGAGTCTTATCAAAAGTTATTTTATTAACTAAAGCTCCAAGGACACAGATACCCAAATCCATCCATGTCAATAATTTAATGTCATGCATTAATTAGCACGCTAATAAAATCAGAATTCACCTAATAATGAACATCAGAGGCCAAAGAGAGTGACAGGTTAACTAGCTGAGTAGCAATGACATTGATTTAAGTCTGCAAGTGTGGTTAACGTGTCCTTTCACTGACTCACTCGGGAAATGCCTGCTAACAACCAGCCACATGCAAACTCAATTCGAGGTCAGAGGGAAGCCCCTGTCCTGTGGCTTGGCCCTTCAAGTGAGCACTTCAGGAGCTGGCAGATGAAATGGCCCCCAATGAGGGGAATGGAGTGCCTCCCAGGCCCCTCCCCGCCAGCCAGAAAGCTACCACATGGGGGAACAAGGAACAAGCCTGGTCTGAGCGGGCCCACTCAGCATGGGCCTCCTGAGATTCCCCAGAAGCCCTTTCCCTGAGCCCAAGGGCACTGGCTCCCTTCCTGGGTCACCTAGAACAAACGACCTGGTCCCTCAATGCTTCAGGGTCCTCATCTGCAAAGGGGCCTTCTGGTATAAGCGATGACATCAACCATCAACGTGCAGACAGCCATTCTGCACTCCACCAGGACTCCCCATTCTTCTAATCAAATCAGTGCCCAGTGGCTGAGTGGCTGCTTCATGTCAGGCACCATCTGACGTGCTGGAGATAAACACAAGGGCCAAACCCCTTGCTTTCATGGATCTGATTAATCAAAAATAACGTATTACTGTGAATAAAGAGACTAAGAATTGGGGCTGCACATTATTCAGCCCCAGTAGAACCATCCATTCACCTTAGCCAAAGGTCACAGTTTTTCCATTTCCAAAGGGGCTCACAAGGTCAGAGAACAGGGGCTCTGGACATGTCTCAGAATGGAAGGACAGAGGTGGAACACAATCTGAGCCTGCACCCAACACACCAGACACAGTGAGCAGGCCAATGTCAGGATGTGTCTTCCTGAGAATACACACCACCCTGGGCCCTCCTGGTCATGAGGACCTGGACAAAATCTCGGGGCCAATTCCTTCTCATCTCTTTTGAACCTCTCAGATTCAAATTCACTGAGTGTCCATTAATGTGTGCTATGGATTATGTCTTTCCAAATTCGTATGCTGCAGCCCTAACCCTGCAATGTAGTTGCTTTGGGGATTCTAAGGAAGTAATTAAGGTTAATTACATCTGGGTGGGACCCTAATCCGATAGGATTAGTGTCCTCACAAAAAGAGACATGGGAAGGAGAGCATGAGCACATGCTCCCTCTCCCAGCTCAGACACACCCAGGAAAGGCCACACAAGAAGCCAGAGAGGTCATTTGTGACCAAGAGAAGGGCCATCACCAGACACCAACCCTGCTGGTACCTAAATTTTGGACTGCCATCTCTAAAACTGTGAGAAAACTAATCTTCTGTTGTGTGTGGCACCCAGTCTGTGGTATTGTTATGGCAACCTGAGCAGTCCAAGACAAGCGGTTTCACACACACCAGACAAGGACTGGGGTGAATGCTTGGTTTTCTGAGACTTTCAGAAGCTGTACATGTAGGCTCCCTAGACCTCCCTCAAGTCATTGGGACCCAGTTTCTAACGGCCTCTGGACAAACACTGGACTCTCATATAAGAGGGACAGACATAGATGCTGAGCCACTTGAAGCCTGCGACCCATGGAGGCAGCTCTTTTACCTCTTCCCTTCACTCTGGTCCACACACCTGCTTACAGGTAAGTCTCCTGTTAGCACAGGAAAGGGAGCCGGTGGCAAGCTGATGCCAGAGCTGTAGGAGGCGGATGGAGCACATTCGGGAAGCACAGGGTCACTCGGCCCTTTGGAAGCAGAGTCCAGGCAGGTCTCTCTCAGCTCCAGACCAAGACCCAGTGCATAAGACTCCCCAAGTTTCACAAAGACCTGAGACTGGGCAAGAGCTTCCCAGTGGCAGCAGCACAGGCTGACTCACTAAATGCAAGATCTGACAGCTCATGTGGCGGGAAGCTGACACGCTGGAGAAAACCACATTAGATGAGTCACAGTGGCTCAGGGACGATGACGCGGATGCCCAAGACGCAGGAGGAAGCACAGCAATGCTGCCCTGTGAAGGCAGGAAGAGCAAAGCAGCAGCACGCAATTAACCCTGAGGAGTGCACCTGAACTCCCGAAACCGCAGTCACACCCACAGATCAAGGGGGAAGCCCGGCACCACTGAAAGGTGCCAGATTTAAAAAACTGTTTTGACAGAGGAGGAAGTGCAATGGCTCCTCACAGGGGCAGCTCGAGGCAGGGCACTGCAGAGGAAGCACCACCAGGGGGGTGGCCTCAGACAGCAAAGCCCAGGGACTGTCCCAGCACAGACAGCGGCCATCACAGGGGCCACCGCCACAGACTTGCGAGAGACCGCCCAGTGCACAGCACTCAGTGCCTGGGGATGACTCCCACGGAAGAGGAAACAGCCAGAGGCCGCGACGGCCACCACATCCCACAAGTCGGTGGCAGGGCCAGGATCTATACCCTGGCCGCCTTACTCTGGAGCCCACACCCTGACCTGCCTGGCTACACACAGAACACGGTGGGGGCAGTGCCAAGCTCAGCTATGCACATCCTGTGCCCTGCAGGCTACCTGCACTGAGCAGCACTGGGGAGACCTGAGCAGCCTCAGCACAGCCTAGGCAGCTCGCCTGGAGCTCTGCACTGAACCACACACTGCTCACACACACACCAGTGGCTCCAACACTTTGCTTAGGGCCACAACAGCTATCTCCTCGGATGGAAAGAGGATCTTGAATAAGGGTCCCAGTGCAGCTATGAGGTGGCCCTGGCTGCAGGAGAGCCAAGCAGGGAGAAGCCAGGAGAGGAAGGAGGGAGGGCCTGGCCTTCTGAGGAAGGAGCCTCCAGCCCCAGGGAAGCAGCATCGGGGTCCAGACCACAACGCTGTAGAGGCAGCGGCTGGCTGAGCTGGGTAGGGAAGCCCGTCCCAAAACCACATGCCCCTCTGCTCCCCACCCTGCTCCACCTGGCCTCAGTGTCCCTGCCTGTGCAAGGGGAGGTGTCAGGATGCCCATCAGCACTGCCTAAAGGCCAGTCCTCCCTCAACCCAGCACCCCTGCCAGAAGTCACCTCTCACAGCAGCAGCGGCCCAGGCTGCTTTCCCCTTGGTGGTGAAGAGCACCAAGTGACAGGACTCCTTTAACCCAGACAGTAAAGACGGGCACTCGGGCTCACCCTCCTCACACCTCCTCCAGTGCAACCCTTGACAACCAGCAACTGCCGCCGAGATGCCACCTGTTCAGCATGGGGAGGCTGGCTCACGTGGAGGGCTCCTTCCTCCACAATGTTTACAGCACACCTACTGCGTGCCCGACACTGTCATCATGCAGGGGGAAAGCACACACAGTGAGCAAAGCACACACATCCCTCCCTCACAGTGAGTGGACAGTCCAAGAGGCAACACAAGCTATGACAGAGGAGCCAGGGGCAGTGAGGTACACCAGCAGAGGGCACCTGACACACCCTGTGGGGCTAGTGAAGACTTCCTATGCAAGGTGTGTCTCGGTAGAGCCCAGAAGGATGAGCAGGGATTCCTCAGATAAAGCTAGAAAGAGAGGAGGAAGAGACCTCTGGACAGAGGGAAAGGCATGGCGAAGGCACAGCCCAGGCAAGGTGGAAGGCGGCCGACTCGGTGTGGCCACAGGGTGGGCAGGCAGGCTTTGGACGATGCACTGAGGAACCGGGCTCTATTCTGGAGACAGACAGGAGCTGATCAGCTGATGTCCAGAACCCTCTGCTGACAATTTCAATGCTGCCACTAGATAAACCATTACGGCAGGAGATGGGACAGGGCCCAACTGGCAGTGTCTCCCAGGGTGTGGGTCACTGACGGGCAGGGAGTGCCCGAGCCAGGCATCATGGCCGAGGCAGGAGCACCTCTTTGGTTCCTGTGCATATGGCCCCTAGCAAGCTCTCAGCAAGCAGAGGACGGAGGGCCCTTCCTTCTCCCTGGACAACAGGATGTGTGGTCCAGGGAACTCGCTCCAGAAGGCAGGGACTCCCAAAGATGACACTCAAGAGTGGCCATGGGGCCCAAGGAAGCTGCAGAGTGGTCAGCATCAGGGAACGTGACTCTGACGCGTCTTCCAATCCTGAACAGGGCACAGAGTGCACTTAACAAATGCGGGCTGGGCACAAGCAGGCATCTGAGGACTTCACTGACTTCTGACGGTTCTGCACACCCGCCTGAGATACAGCACGACGGAGCCGTTGCCTAAGACGCATGCCTTCTTCAGAGAACTTGGAGCACAAACGTATAACTTGTCAAATCAATGCCACCATTCCTGGGAAGGGCAATTCCATTTGAGAAAAATAGCCAATACCTCTTTCTAGCTGGAAGTCCACTCTCATGTTGATTTCCCAAAGCACAGAAGAAAAACAAAGTGCAATTGTGGAAAACAACAACCCTGTGGACAGGACCCAGGGTGCAGCCCCCATCTTCTCTACACTGACTTCTCAAAAATGTGATGGATCCTCCCAGAAAGCTAAATTTGAACTTTTAACGCCAAGAGTTAGTGGGCCAGAAAAAAAAACACTGATTCTAAGATTTGGCTCATAGAGGAATAAAGGACATGTTTATTAATTTTTTAACCTGCCCCATGTGAAGCTACAGACTGCATGTTCCCCATGACACCTGGGGAGAACAGCCTGGCACCCACATAGCTTGTGCACATCCAACTTGGGGTGGGAAGTCAGGAATGAGCCCTGGGAGGCCGAGGCCAGTGCCGCCCACCTGAATATCTGCACCCCCGCCACCCCCGCCCTCGCTCCTGTTGAGAGTCAGCTGCCCCCAAGTGACTTCTCTGGCTGCGTATCTGTGCCTGAAACAAAGCAGAAATTGTTTTATTTCTGTCCCAGCTCGTCACGACACAGGGCTCTGGTAAACAGTCCACAGGTTTCAGCCAGGGAACACTATTAGATTAACAAAGACCCTTGAAATGAAGCCTGTCATTTTCGAGAACTCCTTCAAAACAAGAACACAACAGCCTTCAAAACCAGCCTGCCCAGCCTGCGTCATGGCGAGGCCTCGCCTGCAATCACCCACAGGTGACAGTGCTGCCCAGCGGTCTCTGTGCGTAGGAAAGCAGGCTGCCAGGGACACTCGCTGAGAAACACGCGAGCAGGCCTTGGCCTGAGCATCTGCCCTCGTCAAACTATTTTAGTAATAAATGGAAAAGGTAGAAAGAACAGGGGCTGTAGAAAGTGACCAACCTAAGTCCAATCCTGTCTTCCTCATTCCTGGCTATGTGGATCCACATCAGCAACCAGCCTCCCAGGCGCTGGGCACTGGGCGCTGGGTGCTGGGATGGGTCACAGCTCAGGTCTGTGGAATGACAAGACATACACACCAAGGAGGTGGGCTAAAGACCAGCCTCTAAGCACCAAGGACCCACCTCGAAGAGGGCAGACCTCATCCTAATCCCGCAGGCTGTAAGGCCAGTGAGGGAGGCACTCAAGTATACATTTTTTAGAAAAATTCTGGCTGCCTGGGGGGTGAGGGGCAGGCAGGGAAGAACATTTCTGAGGCTGCTGCATTTGTCCTGGCCAGAAGTGGACCACCTGGACTGGAGCCCTAGGTGAAGACGGAAGCAGAGAGCCCCAGGGCTCCTCAGAGGCCACAGGTGCGAGACCACATGCCAGCAGGCAGACAGGAGTGCGTGCGTGCTAGGAAAGGCGCCGACTCGTGCATCCTCCATCTCCCTGTCCAGGCAACGGAACAACCAGGCTCTTATTCAGCCTGGGAGTGGGCTCCAGAGCAGGCTGTCACTGGTGGTCACAGCTGCTGTTGCTGGAAGGATCCTTGACATCATGCAATCCTCAAATCCCACCAGCCAGGCTATGCAGGTTGTGGCTGGAGGGCAGGCACACAGCGGGCCAGGAAGGGCTGGTCTCAAAAGCTGGCTCCAGATCCCCAGGCCTGGGACACTGCCCCTAAATGCCAAGCACATGGCAGGCCTGGCCCTCAGGACCCTGTCCCCCCACTAAGCACGGGCAGGTCACACCTGATTACAGGGCCTGCTTTCCAAGCTCCCACCTGGTGACATTCTGCTCCTCGTTGCACAAGGAAACCCTGGGGTCAGTGGGCAGGTCCCCCACAAGAATGTGTCCTAGGAATTCTCAATATGCAAACAAGATCCACAGCACAGGATAAGAGGCGCTAATGTTTCATGTGAGGGCATAACCTCTAGACTAAGAGCAGACTGCCACAGAAATGCAGACTGACGCTCTGCCCTGTGCTGGACCTGTTGGCACAAGGTGGTGTGAGCTGCATGGGCTCATAAAGATTCAGTTCCCTGACAGGGCATGGGCATGTGTATGCCCGGGCTCAGGAGCAAGCACCCTACAACCTGGGAGCTTCACTCCAACCTGGTGGTTCCATGAAAGAGGGGCGCACAGACCCCTAATAGCCTTCTCTCCTTTAAACAGCAGGGACAACTCTGGTTGGTACAGAGAGAGCTCCCAGAAATGGGCTATGGCACGCCTCCTGTCCCGGGAGTCACAACGGGTCCTGGGCCTCCCCAGGCCCAGCCCAAGCCTATCCAGGAGGATGCTCCATTGTGACTCCTGGAATGGACTGTGCTCCCATTACAGGTCTGGACGGTGGCGCCAGTGGTGTTCCCAGGACAAGCAGCTCCTGCACAATTCAGAAAAGCCGTCCCCCAACACATATCACTGGCAGACACGCTGGACACGGAGGCTGCTTCCTGAGTGTAGGCGGAGGGCCTGCCACCTGACGTGTGGTGCCACTCATTTCTGCAGCCCAGGCTCTGGGTCTAGACACAGATAAGAAGCGGACGCCCCTTAGGAGAGAAGTAGTGCAGATAACGTTCTCCAGCAAGCTGCCAGCAGCGTGCAAGTGTTCAGCTGGAACCAGATTAAATTAAAAAATAGCCAAAAGTTCCCTTTTCAAGGAAAGCTTAGGAATATCAAAGAACTCCTGGTCAGACGTGGTTATTTTCCAGGTGTTTTGAGAGAAGCCAGTAGGTCAGACTGATCATTTTAATAACTAAGCATTCTAAATTACTTGGATCAACAGTGCCAGGATTCATGCCAGGATCTAAAGGCAACAGGCGCATCCTGTGGCCTGACAGGATCATCTAAACAAGGTGGGTCTGAGGAACTGGCTGCCGAGCAGCCCAGAGAAGCCTGAACCCAGCCTGTGGGTCCAGGAAGAAGCCTGAACCCAGACCGTGGGTCCAGGAAAGCCCACACTGGGGCCTATTGACCCCGGCAGCCTCAGCCTGGGGACTCCTACAAAAGCCTCATGCACACAGCACACAGCACAGAAGACCAGGTGGGGAAATCAGCACCAGAAGTAATTAAATGGTGGCAGGAACAGTATGAAGAAGACAGACACATGCTGGCACCACTTCTCATTACCATCACTGTGATGGCACACACTAAGAACAGGGCGCCCACAAGGAGGAGCAAGCTTCAGGGCATTCTTAAATCGAGCAAATTACAGGGAGGTGAGAGATTAAATGAAAATCTATCACATTACAAATACAGCCTGCCGTTGCTGGAATCTTACTTTTTTTGTCATAAATGAGTCATGCCAATAGTGACTCCAAGGTCTTCATAACAGTTTGCAATAAACTCTGTGGGATGCTCGCCACTTCGCTTGAAAAACTGACATCATAAGCCAAAAAATAGCACTTTGATGCTCCTGCCTTCCTCAGGGCAACCAGCTGACAGGAAGAACAATGCCATCCCCAGGAGGCAGAGCAGAGCTTGGCCTCACCCCGGGGCAGGCAGATTAAAACAAGATCCGATTTCACACCCACCAGAGGGGCAAAACTCACAACCCCCGACAGCAAGCACTGTGGAGGGCATAAAGGAATGACGGCCATCGGCACACTGGTGGCAGCCTGAACAACAAACACGTAGGACAGCAACCTGGCCACGGCCTGCAGAGAGGCCCCTCCATCCAGCAGGAGGGGCCCATGCCACAGACACTCTTGCAGGGCACAGAAGGAAGCGCACCTCGGGTGTGGGCTTTAAAACAGGTCTACCAAACCTGTGTCTCTTGTGTGACTGGTGACTTGCCTCCAAAGAGCAGAGCACCGCCTAACTCCTGAGGCTAGGCTGAGAAGCGATCTGTGTCTTCAGGGACACTGGCCAGCTACCCTGTAGTAAGGAAGCCCAAGACACACAGAGAGACCAGGTGCAGTGCTAGGGACAACAGCACAACCAGGGTGGAAACCGATGGTCAATGTCACTCCTCAGATGCCCAAGTGAACAGGCCTACAGTGCTAGCTTGTAAGCTGCCCCACAGGATGCCGAGTGACCCGTGATGAGCTGGTTCTGCCAGGCCCAGCCCAAACCACAGATTCATATGCATAATGAACATCATTGTTTTGGGCTGAGGATGAAGCTCAATGGTGGGGCACTGACCTAGCTAGCATGTGGAAGTCCCTGGGTTCAATGCCCAGTACCACAAAAAATATATATATATGGGGGATAGGTGGATAGTCTTAAGCTACTGAGGTCAGAGGTAGCTTAGAATATGGCAATAGCTAACTAGAACATACACTGCAATACTGTTTGCAAGAGACAAAAAGTAGACTGCTTAACCTCCATGAGCAGAGGAATGAATAAACTACTTCACTCCTATAATGGAAGGCTATACAGCTATCAACAATGAAGGAGATGGATGGATGGATGGCAAAAGAACAATGTTGAATGCTTTGTGAATTGAAAAAGGACATAGAATGTGATAACATTTTATATGTCTTTAAAATGCAAAACCAATTTCTATACTGTTCATATACACACAGGGAGCATTCAAAGGCACGTCCACCAATACCAGGGCCACTGTGGGGAGGGAGAGAGGGAGCTGGGACTTTAGCTGTATCAGCCTTATTTTATTCCTTACAAAACAAAAGAGTGACCCAACACAAATATGGTGAAATGCTGAGAACTGCAACCCTGGCACTGGGCGTGTGGTATGTTATCTCAGCTTGGTTCTCATGGGGAGAACAGCGGGATGGTGAGGGGCTGCAGGCTGTTCTGTCCTCTTCTGTGGGCTCCCTAAGGCCAAGACTGCAGTCCACAATGCCCCTCTGCACACAGTAGGTGCCCAAAGAACATTCTTTTGCAAGACTGACCAGAGGGACAATAATTCCAGGAAGATTCTGTTCCTTTCTCTGGCTCACAGGAACCAAGCAGAGAGCAAAGGATATTTTCTAAGCCCAGGGACTTTGCAGACTTGAAACACAAGGATGAAAGACAATCTCATTAAAAAGAAAGATGAGCTCCTTCCCATCCCGAGGCCATGCTTCTCCTCTCCTCTGCTGGACACAGTCAGACTCTCTGCCTTGGCCAAGTGGGACGTCATCAACACAGGCAGCTGCAGACAAGGGACGTGCAGGAAAATGAGCATATCACTCAGGATAACGGCCCGAGTGCAGAACTATGTCTGAGGACTGAAGGCAGGAACAGACCCATTGGCAAGGGCGGGAGGGCTCTGCAGAGGCAGGCAGGCAGCTGCAGAGGGGAGAGCCTGAGAGCATGAGGGCAGGGTGGACAGAGGCCAGCAGTGGCCAGGACCCTGGGATGGAAGGTCTCGCAGGCAGGTTCTATGGGGCTGTGGCTCAGCCCAGCCCTGCCCTCTCACTCAAGCGTCCCACCTCCTAAAATAAGCTCTGCCCAGGCCAGCGCAGCAGCTTAGCTTTCCGTCACTGGTAGCACAATGGTGAACCCCGCCTGAGGGGACAGCTAGCTCATCATCTCCATTTTCTTTTTCTACCTTTTCCTATTTTCCAAATACTTCTGTATTAAGAAAATGTTTAATTTTTAAAAAGCCTGTTTATAGTCTTAGCTAGTTAATTCCAGTCCTGGGAATCAGGTCTAAAAAAATAACTGCACAGAAGCTAAATATTATGTAAATAAGGTGATCACTGCAGTCTTGCCTATAAAGTGACAATAAAAAACCTGCTCAAACAAAAACTCCAGCATGAGGGGCACAATTCAGTAACTGTGGCACCGCCACAGGAAAGAAGACGGCTGTTCTGAAGACTGAAAAACAGGGACCAATATTAAGCTTCGAAAACAGGACTCAGAATGACATATGACAAATCCCTACAGAATAGAAAAACATGTTCACGGTGGAAGTCAGAACACAAAGTGGACGCTCCTTGCTGTGGGTCCAGGTGCTGGAGCCAGCGAAGGGAGCTGGAAGGGGAGAGCAGGCCTGACGCCTGTGCAGACAGGGACTGCGCAGGCAGCAACGTCAGGCCCCCAGGTCCCTCAGAAGTCAACAAGGGTGGCCCGCAGCCCAGTCACTCCAGGGCTATGCTCATACCCAGGGGCAATAGAGCAAAAGATATAAGAACTCAAGAGGATTTCTGCTCATGGGTCACATGTGCAAAATTCTTCAGAAAAGAACATTTCAAACACCGATGTTCCTGGAGGACTGAATGCAGGAGGAGGTTCCGAGCACTCATGATCCTGGCCTTCCATCAGAAGCCTGGCCGGGGCCATGAACTGCCTGGGCCCACAGCATCTCCCACTGTGGGAGATGAGACATGAGGATCCGCCTCCCTACCTGTGATCTTCCTCCAGCTATGAAAACAACGCTTGATGTCAGTGTCTGAAATTACTTGTTCAAAATTATAATTATTATATTAATGCAGAAGACTGTGAAACTATACCTCGCCTTCTAAATGAAAACACCAGGCTGCCAAACCTTCCAGAAGAAATTATACTGTTAATGTGTTAAAGACTATTACATCTTCAAAGACATTACCGTAGAGTTTTCCCCCATTCCAACAAGGAAAGATACTGGACTATATTGGAAACCTCTGTGAATTGCCTAATTATAGTTAATAAGGTCATCATCTTCCCATGAAATAGCCTTTCTGTTTTCCAACAGAGCTCTCAACAACTGTGACAACTTTAAGACTCCCTGAGAAGGCCACCACATGACAGGGCAGGCAAAAAGGAAAGAGAGGCAGGTGGCAAGGAGACAAGGACCAGGGATCCCACAGAGATGCCCCACAGAGAAGAGACAGGACTGCCTTAGGGCCAGCATTTCAAGGCCAGAATCCCAAGGGAAAACAGGAGAGGCAACAGAACTCCCATGAACTACAGGTGTGGGGACCATCCTGCACCCCGGCCCCACTGCTGCGGGCCCAATGCCAGGTCCCTCCTGGAGCAAGTGGGGCTGAGTGTGACACCTCCCACCCAGGCCACATGGCAGTCAGAAAGGCTGGCACTTGCATCTATGTGTGTAGCAGAGGGTAGCACTACAGCATTAACATGAGATATGTTCACAGATGTCAAGCAAGCCACCTGTGCAGGAACCTAGAAGTCCATGCACAGCAGCCAGGGGCAGGCAAACAGGTCATCATGACAAGCCTGTCCTCGAAGAGGTGATAGAAGGCAGCTGGCAGGGCCAGGAGCAGCACAAGGTCATGCAGCTGGGAAGATGTCAGGCGGAAAGTGCACTCCAACTCTGTGCCTGTCTCGAAGATAAAGGTCATCTGTGCAGGCATGTTCGCAGCTCAGTACCCAGCCCTCCCTGGCAAACCACAGGAAAAGTTTGGTCTCTAGCGCCCCCATAGCAAGAAGAGGAAACACAAGCAGCTCGCACGCCCTAGAGGGGGGAGGCATGTGCTAGAGTCCCTGCACAGCAAGAACCAGCCACGGAGGGATGGCTGCACAAAGAGTCTGGCTGCTCGGGGCCTCTAGGGAGGCCTTCTGGGAGGAGGAAAGAGCTTGGCCACATCTAAGTCTATCTGGAGCACCCTGCCTTCACCTGAAGGCTACATACCTGGAATGCCGAGTCACCGGGCGTATCCGAGGACCAGCACACTAAGGCTTCCTCCGTGCTGGGAAGGGCACAAGGCCTGACATAAGAGACCTCAGCACTTTCAATGTCCGTTATAGGAATGACAGTGCAGCAGTCACCACCAGGCACCTACTGGGAGCCACATCAGGCACATCAATGGTGCCCACTTACATTGGCATTTCTGCAGAAAATGCACTTTCTACAAAGGAGAAACTAACGGCAGTGGGAACAAGGGCTCAGGGACAACTGTGAGTGAGTCACAACCTGGTGACGGTGGGACAGCAAAGGCCACATGCCTCATGCTAGCTCTGTGAGGGCAGGAGCCACACCTGCTTATTCACCTATCTCCTGACCCTGGGCCTGCCTGGTCAAGTGGCAGTGGGTGACAGCAAGGCAGAAGTGAGGACAGGCAGAGAAGGGAGAGAGGTGCACAGCCAGCCACGCTGGGCAGCCCGGAGGCACCCTCAAGAACTGCATGGGGTCTGAGCCACCGCCCTGCTAGCAGGCTAGCAGCCTGGACTATCAGTTTCCCACATGCTGGCAGACAACAAAAGACTCCCGGGTCAGAAACAAGAAACACAGCACAGCAATCTAGAGGAACACAGCTGTCCCAGTCTCCAGCCCCAGCTCCTCAGGTGATGCCATGAAGGCCAGGCATTCCCTGAACACAGGCTGCATGCCTACAGATAGGAATCTCAGCACTGGGAAGCCCCCATCTTCTATGAGAGCCTATCCAACCTCGGCTCTAGAGGAAATATTGCCTTTATTACCCCAGAATGTGAATAATCTGCTCCAGATAGACATACTATCTCCACTCTCCAAGCTGCCTGCTATACAAACACCTTGGGAAAGATAAACCAGAACAACTCTGCTGTTCTTGCTTTTGATCAGAAGACTATGCAGAAATGTGAGACGCAGAGAGAACGGTCTCCCAACAGGCACCACACACATACAACCAACATGCCTACCTACCTCCCTCTCCAAACACAGACACCTTTATTGCCTGCTGCCCATCCAAGATATTTCCTCCCCTTCTGTTGTTATACTAATTTGCCAGTCTGACCAGCTAGAACAAAAGTGCACCTCAGAGAAACTAAGTAACATGGCTAAAGCTCCCCGAGTCTTCCTGTTTCTGTAAGTAGTACTGTCTTAGTTCGTTTTGTGTTGATACAACAAAATACCCAAAGCAAGCCGAGCATGGTGGCGCAAGCCTATAATCCCAGCACTTAGGGAGGCTGAGGCAGGAGAATCGCAAGTTCAGCCTCAGCAATGGCGAGGCGCTAAGCAACTCAGTGAGACCCTGTCTCTACATAAAACACAAAACAGGGCTGGGGATGTGGCTCAGTGGTGGAGTGCCCCTGAGTTCAATCTCCAGTACCAAAAAAACAAAAAACAAAAAAAACCTGAAGCTGGTTAATTTATACAGAAAAGACGTTTATTTAGCTCACAGGTTTGTTGATCCAAGAGTATGGCACCGGCATCTGCTTGCCTGGCGAGGGCTTTCTGGCTGTATCACAACATGGAGGGCATCAGTGACACGAGTGCGTGTGAGAAGGAGGGATCTATGCTTAGCGAGACAAGAAGCAAGAGGCTGGAGGGCCAGGCTAGCTCTTTTATAACAATCCATTCTCATGGGACTCACTTGCTCCAATGAGACCAGTATCAATCCCCTCAGGGGACGGTGTTCCAGCGACCTAACCACCTCCTACTCTTAAAGATCATGACCCTCCGGAACATCACCAGCTGAGGACAAAGCTTCCAGCATGTGAACCTTTGGAGGACAATTATATCCAAACCACAGCGAGAATCATCTTATTCTTAGCAATTTAAGTAAAACCTGAAATTGTCTCTGACTTCCACACCATCCAATCCATCCCCAAGCATCAGCCATTCTATCCCCAAGCTACCCTTCAGAGCCAGCCCCTTCCCACTAGTAGCCCCTGTCGTCTCCATCCAGCCACGGCCTCCCTTACCTGACACCTGCACCTGTCCCTCACTGCTCTCCCTACTCCACTCCAGCCACTCTAGGATCTGTCCTCCACCCAAAAATAAAGGGACCTTCTGAAGATGTAAATGGAGTGGTGTTACTTCCTGCTCAAAACAGGTCCCAGCCGGGCGTGGTGGCTCAAGCCTATAATCCCAGCACTTAGGGAGGCTGAGACAGGACAATTGCCAGTTCAAAGCCAGCCTCAGCAACGGCAAGGCACTAAGCAACTCAGTGAGATCCTGTCTCTACATAAAACACAGAATAGGGCTGGGGATGTGGCTCAGTGGTTGAGTGCCCCGGAGTTCAATCTCCAGTACCAAAAAAAAAAAAAAACAGGTCCCTTCTCATCAAGTTGAACTCAACTACCATACACCCCCACGGTTCCATTCTAAACATTTACCTAAGAGAAAGGAAAACATATGTCCTCACAAGTGTTCATAAAAGCACATCTCTGCTAACTCCTAACTGGAAACCAACCGAACGTCCATCAACAGAAGAATGGTGGGGCTGGCGTTGTGGCTCAGTAGTGGAGCGCTTGCCTAGCACATATGAGGCACTGGGTTCAATCCTCAGCACCACAGAAAAAAAAAATAAATAAAGGTATTGTCTCCATATACAACTAAAAATATTTTTAAAAAAATAAAAACAAGCCGGGCGTGGTGGTGCAAGCCTGTAATCCCAGCACTTAGGGAGGCTGAGACAGGAGGATCGCGAGTTCAAAGCCAGCCTCAGCAACGGCGAGGTGCTAAGCAACTCAGTGAGACCCTGTCTCTACATAAAACACAAAATAGGGCTGGGGATGTGGCTCAGTGGTCGAGTGCCCCTGAGTTCAATCCCCAGTACCAAAAAATAAAAAATAAAAAAAATAAAAAATAAATAAAAATAAAAAATAAAAACAGAAGAATGGATAAACAAATCGTGATACTTTCATACAATGGAATACTATTTAGCAGTAAAAAGGAATGTTATGGATGAATGTCAAAAGCAGTAAGTGAAAGAAGCCAGACACAACAGACTGTGCTGCATGATTCCATTTATATGAAATTCTAGAATAGACCAAACTAATCTACAATGACAGAAAGCAGATCTGTGCTGCCTAGGGCTGGGCTGGGAAGAGAGAGGATGACTGGTAAAGGACACGAGGAACATGCTGGGGCAGTGGAAATGCTCTGCCTCTTGACAAGGGCGATGGCTAGTTACACAAGTGTGTTGATTCATCAAAATGCAACCAACAGTACTCTGAAATTGGTGCATCTTACTATATGTAAACTATACCCCTACAAAGCTAATTTACTTTTTTTTTTTAAGTTATAAACCTTCAGTAGCTTTCCATTTCATTTTAAGTAAACCCTAAGGCTTTAGTGCTCCACCAAGGGGTCATCCAGCATCACAGAGCTAGGAAGCTGGGGTTCAAGCACATCACAAGGCAACATGGCCTTCACCTCGTCAGGGGTATCAGGAGGGATGTATTACCACTAAGGGGTTTGCCAGAGGCAGTCTGCATGATGGGTAAATAGTTGAAACAAATCAGGCACAAGATTTAAAAAGATCCACCTGACTCTGTGGTATAAAATCAAGTGTGTACTATAATTTGAGAAAATTCTTAAAAACCTAAATTATAAAGGAAAAACCCCTCCATGAGAGATAAACTGCAGACAGACCTTGACGTGTCTTCCGTCTCTTCCCACCCCATGTTCCTCTGAGCCTGTGCAGGTGCTGGTCTCCTCCAAGCAACCTGAGTCTTTCCCAGGCTGCACCTTGGGGCTTGTGAGTTATCTTTTCCTCGGGTCCTCCCCCACCCAGCCAGCCACTTTTTTCCTATTTCCCAGTAAATACAACTTTGCAAGTGAAAATCACCTTGTTAATGAGTGAATTTACTGTGTTGTGAACTGGATGCTCAGGCAGGGCCGGCCCTGTGGCGGCACCTCAGTGAGGGAGGTAGGCCCTGGTATTCCTGCACGCAGACCAAGTAAAATCCAGGGAGGAGACTGCTAGAGGCCTCCCTGTGGCCAAAGCCTGTCCTGACGTGTGGTTTGAAGGAAGCTCTGGCTTTTTCCTAACCTCAGTGGCTGCTAGCCCCAATGCCAAGTTAGAGTCTTGACTGTTTCATGAACGAAGTATCAAAGGCCTGCTTAACTTTGTGGTACAAAGCCAAGAGTGCACTGTAATTTGAGACAATTCTTAAAGACCCTCTGTAAGGAATAAGCTGAGGACAAACCTTGCCTTGCGTAGGCATAACTCTAGAAACTCAGAAGGGCTCTGGCCTAAAGTATTCTTCCTTTAAAATGCTTATTTTCTAAAATGGTAAGCTTTTGTGGTTACTGCAAACAATTAAAATCAAGAGAGATCCATGGAGAGATGGGGGGGGTAATTATTATCAACAAAACCAATGAGAGGGAACAAATGTACTGGGCCAAACATCTAATAAAGTCGGCCTGCGGATTCTGGAGCAGCTCTGCAGGAAGCAGATTACTCTTCCGCGTCCTCACAGACGGCACGGGGCGGGAGAGGCAATTTATTAACTTGCGCTGTGTTGGCCTCGACGTTAACCTGTCTCCCTAACGTACTTAACTCTTACCCGGGAAACTGCTTACTTAACTTGCATGAGGACACATAGGGCCAACGCAGGCTTGCTATTCACAGCCTCAAATTCAATTTCAAGGGATCCCTGTTCCAATTTCCTGTAGAAAGTCACTCCGTGTTCTAATACATCAGTGTCAGGAAACGCAGCCCTTACTTAATTTCTTCTCATTATTCATACAAGCAGAGATCACCCAGAGCAATATCTCCTCCTTTGTGCACCTAACAACAATGATGAGGCTTTTACTTTTCATCTTTTCAAGTGTCAGCTGCTCTGAGGTCTCCTCTGCCCTCAAAATGAAGCCCTTTGGAGACCCTCAATCAGTTTCCTGGGGGTCTCTGTATGGCAACATGGCTTGTGACAATGACATTCAAGCTAGACTGCCAATATTTCTAGCTGATCATATTCTAAAAGGCAACGCAGAGTCAGAAAGCATGAAGACTAGCCCCAAGCCACCACGTCTTCTTGAGCCAGCCACATCTCCCTCGTGGCCTAGGGTTCCTCGCCTGTAGAGAAAGAGACAAGTGGATCACTGAGTCTCAGGGCAAGTGGCCCAAGGCAGCCATGAGAGGGCCCAGTCATGAGGTAGAGAGCAGCAGAGTTATGTGCAGGCGGGGCACTGGGGTTCTCAAGCCCCTGAGCTCTCCTTCCCTGGAGATAGTCCCTAAGGTCTCCAGGGAGCCCCCTGGGGAGCCCAACACACAGCTACAAACCACTGACCACAGTCATCTCAACAAGCCCTGCAATAAAATGAGTCCAATGTTCCAAATTGCCTTTGCACAACAAGCAAAACATCCTTAATGAGACTGTAATAGAAAAATAATTCATGCATTTTATTTCCAATTTAATGCATTTATGTACTTTCTTCAATGTGCATACATTTTAATAATCAGAAGAAAACAAACATTATTAAAGATAAAATAATTCACATAGATTAAAATTAAAAAAAAAAAAAAAAAAAAAAAAAACACCCCAGGCACAGAAAAGACAATCCGGAAGGTCTGCGCACTCCTCAGGCGTCATCTGCTATCGTTAGCTGGTAATTACTTTGGTCCCTTCAGAGAAGCAAAATATCACAAGTGTTTGGAAAAGGTCTGATGAGTCACCAAACACTGCATGGCTCTCAGCTGCGTCACCAGGTCCTCAGCAGCCTGCGTAAATATTCATAACCTCCCAGTTCACCTCCGGCTTTAGAGGCGGGTGGGGTGGCAAGGGGGGCCTGGAGGGTAAGGAGACAGCACTGGGGGTGGGGGCTCCAGCCCAGACCCTGGCGGGCGCACATCCTCCCACACAAAACATGATCCTCCCGCATCGCAGCTTTCTTCCACATTAACACAGGGCTGAGCAATATTGAAATTCAATATTCAGTATGCAAAATAAGTGGGTTTTCAATGAACAGGATTTTCTAAGCCCCTAAATTTTAACTACGTTTATACTCCAATCTTGAGAATCTACAGGAAAAAAGGGAATAGTGACAGAGCTATCTGGAGC
This sequence comes from Xerus rutilus, assembly GCA_028644305.1. Taxonomy (NCBI): domain Eukaryota; kingdom Metazoa; phylum Chordata; class Mammalia; order Rodentia; family Sciuridae; genus Xerus; species Xerus rutilus. Next base: position 4,553,507 of record CM053401.1, read on the forward strand.
TGGGGCCAACACAACCCCCCCCCACACCTGTCTGTCTGCGGGCCTAGATCATCATGGAACCTGATCAGAGGCTCCCCAGGGCTGCCCCTCCAATCCCAAGCACACCAGTTCATGGATTTCCATGGCTCCCAGTTCCTACAGAAAAACTCCAGATTCATCCCCCTGCCTCCAAAGTCCCGATCCCCTACTGCAGACCACTGCCATAACCACCACCACTCCAACGGCAGTTGCTATCTCTAGTAGCCCCCTCCATGACCATTGCCCCCACTACGACAACTGACATCACCATCACCCCTATGGCCACTGCCATCGCCAACACCCCCGGTTGGTCACCGCCATCACTAGTCCATCACCAGCTCCCTCTTCCTCTTGGGCAGGCATCTGTGCTCCTGCCTCCCATGACCCTCAATCTGCTCACAGCCCCTTTCCTGACCCCAGGACCAGTCTATATGTCCTCTTCCACCCCTATCAGGATCAGAGCCACAGGTCCTCCTATGAACCTTCTTGACTTATTTGCTGGAAGGTCCTGCACATGCTGCACCACAAGCTCTCAAGGAAGAGACTGGCTATCTCTCCATCCCTACCCCAATCTCTGCCACCAAGACTCAACTTAGCAAAACTAGACATCGGGGTCTGTTTGGGCACTAAAGTGTGACACTGTGTTCCCTGCTCTTAATAATTTTATGCTTTAGGGGAGAGCTGCCTCCAAAGCCTGCAGTTTTTCTTTGATTTGTATGTAATACGCAGCCAGCAACAGCAACTGCCCTAGGAATGCACTAGCTTCCAACAAGGGCACCCTGAAGACAGGAGCAGAAGAGTCTAAAGCCATCTACTCAGCCCTGCCCATGACCACCAAGCCTGCTTAGAAGGTCCCAATTCCCATCTTCCTGAGCCGGGGAAACAGCAAGGGCTCTGAATAAACAGCTTTTCCTCACTGCCTCCTGGACTTTGAGGGATGTATGAGCCTGAGTAAATGGGGGTCATTAACGTCAATGAAGGACAATCACCCCAAAAATGTGAGCTCATCAGTAAGAACCTGAAAGCAACTTCTCAGGAATACAGGACACAATGCAAACTAAACGTCTACGCATCAAATATACATCCATATCTAAGTTCTCAGAAACCCTCTGGTTACCATGAAGAAGTACACTTCACTAAGCCCACACATGGACCTTCCCCTGGAAGAACTTCATCAGACTCTTCTACAAGGGCTGCCTCCACAGAAGCAGCCCTGACAAAGGCTCCATCCCATGCCTTGCCTCTCCTTGTAGTCTCAAGAGCAAGGAGAAAGGAGAGAGCCATGGACAGAATCACTGCTGTCTTCAACTCACATTTATGTCTGCCCCTTGGTGTCCTCACTCAGTCATCTGCTGGCTCACAATCAGATGCCCACCCAGCACCCGCACAGTATAAGCAGGGAGCACCCTCTGCTTGCAGGCTAAGCTGCACCCGACCAACATGTCAGAAAACAGACTATACAACCTCTTCATGCCCCATCAAGGCACCTAAGAAACTCAATAAGACCATGCACAGCTGCTTCCATAAAGCTTCACCATCAGCCCTTTGCTAAAAAGTTCTGCAACCAAGTACCCCTCAGCCTAGACTACTGAGCATGTGGCCCAAGGATGGAGGGCGGCCACAATACCAATGCCCACAGAAGAAAGCTGGGCCCTGCACACCTACTACCTCCTCCCAGTGACCAACTGCTTGCCCCTCGCTAGTAGTCCCACTAGTGCAGCCTCCATGCAGAGGGCTCCTGAGTACAAGTGTTCATTCCTCCCAGATGAAAACAAAAGCAGGGCGGGCTAGATGATGTAGGGATGTGCAGCAGTGTACCCAATCCTCCAGGGAGTTCAGCCTACCCTCCCCCTCCACCCTTGGTCCTGACCAGGGCCCCAGAGCCTCTGTAAGATGGGGTGCAGAGGGGACACCCAGGCCCCTTGTTCAGCATTATCGCAGCAGCTGCTTTTCACAACTAAAATGCACAGGGCCAGTGGTAAGAGGACCGGTTCCTCCAGGAAAGGAAAGAAAAGGTGAGCATGAGGACACCAGTTAGGAGGGTCAAAAGGAAGGGCCCAACCACGTCAGGGCCAAGTTCAGACACTGGAACAAGGAAGGAGGGGCCACTGTCACTCATAGACAGGATGGTCCCAGCAAGGCCACAGCAGCAGCAGGTGGGAGTGGATACCCCCAAGGAACAGGAGAGAGAGAACTGACAGGAGGAGACAAGTCAGGATCCTGGCCCCAGAGAATGTCTAGGTCAGCTTCTCTCAGTCAGTAGGAAGATGTGGAAGGGACACTTGCACATACTGACCCCCCAGGACCCAGCCTCGAGTAGACCCTATTCCTGGGAGGAAGCACTGGAGAGACCGCAAGGATTCACACTTCCCCAAAGCATCCTGCAGACCTACTGTCCCGAAAGCCTGAGCCCTCCTTACCCGGCCCACTTCCTAGCCAGGAATGTCAGAGGGACTCTGCCCACAAGGAGGTCAAAGCAGAACCAATGTGAGAAACGGACTGTCGGTGGTAGACTCAGCTTCAGTGGTCCAGCCCTCACTGTCCCCTGACTCTCCAGGAAAACAAGGCTCCAGTTTCCAAACCTTTGACTTACACCTGGGCAGCAAGGCCGAGTGGACAGAACACGGGCTTTGGAAGCCAGCAACTCCTGGACTCTAGTCCCAGCTTTGCCACCTTCCAGCACTGTACCCGAGGCCCTCTGAGCTCCAGGTCCTCGTCTACAGGACAGGCATGCCATCAGCACGTCAGGGGTATCAGGAGGCCATGCCATGTGGGTTGCCCAGTCCTGCGCTGGGTGCATGGTGGGAACTGAGCAGATGAGAGTGAACCTCGGGGAGCCGGCCACCTGGAGCTCTGGAAGCGGACAGAGTCTGAGAGTCTGCGCCAGCATGGCCCCATCCTCAGGGCACTCCATCAGGCACGCCAGAACCGGCAACAGGAACTAACTTAATGCTGTGTCTGGCAGTGTTTCCCTCGGCCCATCATCCCTTCTTATTCCCTGGAAGCTGCCAGCCAAGCAAACTGGAATATTGATCGCTGCAATCATCTCGATGGCAGTCTGAGGGCCAAGCACTTTACGTGCGTGTCAGTTAGTAGAGCAGGCTTGCCATCCCAGCTCCACTGCACTCTAGCCAGCATCACTCTGGGCCACAAATGGGCTCCTAAAAAGTTGAGTTAATCAGCAATCTATTAATGGAATCACACCTCTGCATTGATTTTACATTATCATTTCAAAATGATACATATTCATATTCCATCTTCAATTTTAAGCACAGGACAGGAACCAGAAGTTGTCTGGCCTGTGCCACACTCCAGGCATTGCTCCAGGCTGCTGTATCTCTGACCATGCACAACTGTCCTGCAGACCAGCCATTCCACTGCTCCTAAGACAGCAGGCGAGTGGCAGGGGTCCTCCCCAGGCCTAGGCCAGAGAGAGCCCCAGCTCAAACACAAGGCTGCCCGCTCCTTCCTGGGAGTCCCAGTGACCCCCCAATTCTGAAGGCTTTCACCTCTGACTCACTCCTTGACACCTGACCATATGTGTTTTGGCAAGAAAGGCAGCCAGGCACTCAAATTCAATGTAGCCCAGTCAGCTCTGCTTCCTGCAGCAGGGCAGGGTGCCCCCTAAATACAGAGAAGTGGCAAGCAGGACTCCCTAGAATCAGAGTAGGGGGACTGGTAGAGAAAGGGGGGCACATTTTTCTCTATATATCCTTTTTTCTTTTGAATTTTCTGAATTTACAAATGTCTATTCCTAAAATTAATTTTTCAAAGAAAAGAGGAAGAATGATACCTTCTCCCTGCAGAGGCTTACAATCAAACAGGGGAGATCAGATAACTCCACACAGGATATTTAAATTCACCTTAACAATTTATTAGGCACCTCTGATATGGAAGCCATGGGGTATGCAAGTCAGAGTCACAGAGACAGCGAGACTCAGCTGTTGACTGTTCAGAGGGACAGACCCTTCACCACAGTATGAGGACGCCTCATCTTCACGCATGGTTTTATTAAGACAAGAATACAGGATTGGCATTTACCACAGTCAAACCATCCAGGAAAACCACAGACTCACATGACACTTTGGTTTAAAAATTATTCATAACATCAGAGTTGGGCCTGGGTAAAGAACCAAATGGGACATAAGATGTAAAAACAAGCCACGAAACACAAGCGTGCAATGATGGACTGATGTGGATGCACCCTTGGCATCTCAGGGAGGCATGAACATGGGCAGGTGGGACGAGTCAGGGTCTTCACCCTAGAGAAATGTCTAGATCTCCTCCTGTCCCCAACACCTCCACTCCATTGCCCTTGACCCATGGCATGTCATGGGACCCTGTGGCTTGCTCCACAGTGGCTGTAAGCCATTGGGAACTTTTTCCTCTGCTAGCTGACTGACTTCCTCTGAGGTCACCTGGAGAGAAAATCGATGCAGAACTGTGCATGTTCATGCCAACTCCTCTGCAGAAGGGGTTCAGGAGCACCTGTAATCCTCTCATTGCCACGCCATACTAAGCCAGTCTGGAGGTCACACAACGACTCAGCTTTAAAAAGCCTCAGACTGGATTACAGTTGAGCCTCCATGTTTCCCAAATGAGGAAACCAACACCCAAAGGACTTCAGCAGGCAAGCAGCAGAACCGCATGTGGACCTCTGGCCCCCGAGGCCTGGCTCATCACTGCATCCACCCTCAGGTCCCACCTGCCTCATCCCTGTCCATAGCAATAACCTACAAAGAAATGAGTCACTCCTCACCCAGAACATTCCTATAAAGTCAGGTTGATGTTTTTTTTTTAAGAAGAAAGTAATAACAAAAGAAAGGAAGAAAGCATCTTAAATAAAGGTGATCCTTGCAACATGATGGATGGAAAGCTGTAGGACACGAGATGGATGGTGCATGATTATACCAAGGTAATAACGGCTGTCACATGTCACTACCTTTTGACAGAGGGCACTTGGGAAGAAGAAGTTACAAATAGAAAGCTTTCCTTTTACCTTCTGAGGGGCAGAATAATAATTCACCTGAATTGTAAAGATCTGTTTCAAGCGGCATTAGTGCAATAAAGAGGTTCGGAAAGCCTCGGCACCATCACAGGCATTCACAGGAGCCGCAGTGATGACGGGGTTTTAAAAGCCTCGCACGACTGAGCGAACTACTTTCGGCACTTACTCCTCCCCCATCCACACCTGCTTGTGCCAGCTGTACCCCAGGAGGGCCCCCCCAACTCCAGAGTGAAGGGGCCAGAGAAGAGCACTGAGGGTATCAGGTGGGCAGGAGCAGCGGGGACCACTGGGGGGCACTGGGGACCCCTGGCAAGGCTCAGTTGCCCCTGCTCTAACACCCTCTAGTACTCTTCAATTCCTCCAGGCAATTATTGTCCCTCTAGAACTGGAAACAAAGTAAAAATAAGCCCAAAAAAGAAAAAACAAAATTTTAAAAGAATGCAGAACCTGTTGGTACCAAGCTCCAGTGGAGAACTAGATTCCAGCAGTTGGGGAGAGGTGCCTCCCAGAGGAGACCCAACCTGAGGCAGCCCTGAAGGCAAGGACCTGCCTTGTGGGCACGTGGGCAGGGTGGTCAGGGCCACCCTCACCAGGGAAGCCTAGGACACTGAAGGGAGAAGTGGGCCAGCCGCCAAGGCGCTTAGAGCTCAATGGCAGCACCAATCTGAGCCCCCAGAATCAACCAGAGAGGGAGGTGACTAACAGGAGATGCAACGCAAGGGGCCCTGGTGGGACTGAGGGCAGATGGAAGGACCAGACCCCGTGCTGGCTGGCTCACCTCAGTCTCTGGGGAGGCAGGAGGCCTCGCCACCCCAGGAACAGGCAAGCAGCCGCCGACGCACCCCAGAGGCCCAGAGGAAATATTATTGCAAGACAAAAACTGAATTATGAAATCCGCAAGCAATAATTAGTTTAAATTACTACTTCTACTTGAATAATTAAACACGCTTATTTTCACTCACTGATGTTTTATTCATCACCATACATCTTTCCTGAAAGTTGTTTTTAACGTGAATATTCTTGTATTTGCCAAGATCCCACAGAGATTTACTATGCTAATTTCAAACCTTTCTTCTAAAATAAAAACAATAACAAAACACTCCCAGATCATCACCATTAGTGACTGCTGAGTGTGGTCCATTATCGACTTAAGTCACAGCAACTGGCTGGAGACCCTGTGGGTAGTTGTAAAGTCATTCACACACCAGAGCTTCCTCCCTTGAAATTCACTTCTCAAAGGGCTATGTTTAAATATGCTCGAGGTGATTATGAAAATGAAAAGACCCAGTGCAGAAAGAGCATTTAGGCACAGACGGGAAGTGCCATGCTTTTTATCACACCCCGTATTAATGAAAATGTTCTTGCATTTCCACAAATAATGTCTGAATTCTATAAGCCTTGTTTTTACACCCTGGAGCCAGGGTGCCCATAAGTGCAGTAATAAAGGCTTAAGGTTTTTATTAAACAAAGTTACCTCTGGGAACAAGGACTAACTTAAACGTGATCCAGGAGCTAACTCTTCCCTACTGGGCTATTAGCTAGTGTTGGCTGAGTGGCAAAACTCCAAATCCTAGCTCATGCCAACAAACTGGGCCCCTGTCAAAACCCAGGACAGAGCCACGGCCGGCTGCCCTCGAGGGGCCTCAAAACCTAGTTAAAGTGCAGGCAGGCAGATCTTCTGCAGGCAACAACAGGTGGACTCCCGATCACTGACAAGCAAGCCAGGATGTCCCCCACAGGGCACAGGCTTTGAGCCCTCCTGGCCCCACTCAGTCTTGAAACTGGAAAGGCCTCTCTGGACAACTATTAAATAAAAACTAAGTATCTGAAGTTTTCTAAGGCCCCAACTAGACTCTTCTTCCCCTGCGTTCTTTAAAAGCAATTGCCCCCTCCATAATTCCACAAAGGTACACAGCCCTCCCCAAGGGGCAATGAGCTACAGTGGGGACTACGCCCCTCCCCTCACTGGTCCCCTCAGCTAGTGTAAATACATGCAAGAGTCCTTTTCACATGGGTGGAAACCAGTCTTCTGGAGTGACAGGGAAGTGGATTTGTCAAATTTTGAAGTTTCCAAATGAAAAATGACCATCTACTGAACAGAATTATGAGCTGTGGCATCGGTTTGGCCTTTGGAAGATGAAGTGCCCCAGAGGCCTCAGGCCAGGGCTTAGCTGGTTCTAGAAGTCAACATGATCTGCGTCATCATCATCATGAGCAGCACAGGGAAAGCAGAGCAGAGCTTCTGCTAGGCTTCCGTTTCCGTGGCAACAGCTTCACTGGCCTGTTGCTGGGAAAGGAATAGAAGAAGGGAATTGGAAATGAAGAGGGAGGGAAGAAGGCAGCCTGAAAGGAGGAAGAGCAAAGAAGGAAAGAGACAGGTGGAGGTAGAGGGCCAGGGGCAGGCAGAGGGGGGGAAAGTGGAGAAAAAGGGAGAAAGGAGAGAGCAAGAAGGGGAAGAAGATGGGGGAGCAGGGTGCGAGGGGAGGAGGGGAGTGGGGCAGTTGCCGGCAGACATGTGTGCATCTGTGTGCAAAGAACGCTCTTGTTTCACTCATTAAATGCACAAGTGTCAACCCTCAGTTGCTGCCTCCAGACAAACTCAATTATCCGACAAACCCCAGGAAAGTTGTGTAAAAACGTCAGCAGGGTGAGCGGTCTAACTCCAGACTGTCACTAACGTCAACGTTAGCCCAAAAGGCCAGCCGGGTTAAACCCAGAAGGAAAAAGAGAAAACGACTGAAGAGACTGTTCTGGGTACCCAGCCACCATCAAGGACAAGGCACCAAAGCCTTCGGCAACAAGCTCTCAGCCCCACACCGTGTGGCCCGCAGGTCTAGTTCATGATTCAGGGAAAAACAGGTTTTGAGAAGCAGGCGCACCCAGTCTGAACTTGGCTAGGGCATCCTGCCTCTCTCTAGTCCCCACAACAAGGGGCGTCAGCCAGGGGCCAGGTAAGGGACGCAGCACAAGGAACTCAGAGTAAGCAGCCAGGATGAGTTCCAGCCTATTCCTCCCCAGCACCCCCTAAACAAATCACGTTACGCAATGACGAGAGCTTGACATGTGACACAGCCTCTGAATGGAGTCCTGAGGCAGAGAGAACATGAGTGGGGAACTGGGAAAGCCAGACAGAGTCCAGAACTAACAGGGCTGCAGGGCTGCTCGCTCCTGGCTTGACGAGTGCTATCAGGGTTAGGAAAGATGTCAATGTTGCGGGAGCAGCAGAGGGAGGAGGGTATATTATTTTTACAACTCTTCTATAAACCTGAAATTATTTTTTAAAGTTTTACAAGAAAAATAACAAGGGCTGTTTGAAAGTAAGACTCCTGTGTTTCTAACAATGATTTATCTTTTTCATATAAAACCAATGCCCTCGACGGGGCTCACCTATTATAAAGTTTTACTGGAACGCTGGTGACAATTACAGTGAAAGCTGCACTCCTGCAGCCAGAGTGAACCATGGACTCGCAGTGTGCCAGGCCCTCCCTCTGAGGCCAGAGCACAGGGAGGCATCCCTGCCAGTCTCCTAGACTCTGCGACTGCTCTTCAAGCCCAGAGCATCTTAACCTCCACGCTACAGAGCAGCCTGATCTGCCCTGCCCACTGCTACTGTCCTGCCTGGGGAGGCGGTGACACCATGCCCATCTCTGTACCCCACTGCCAGCCTAGCACCCCATCTCACAACAGATGCAGAAGGAAGGAAATATGGTCAAGAATGCAGGCAATTCTTTCAGAAAAGAAAATACTAGTAAGAGCTTTCCCTCTTGTATAAAAAGGCTGGAAGGTTCTGTTTGTGGGAAGGAAAGGAAACAAGCCCCTCTGAAAGAACAGACTCCACCAGCAAACCAGACTCCAGGCCCACAGATAGCATAAGCGCCGCACAAGGGTCCTCTCCCGACCTGAGACTGTAAAGCTTTTCAAAGGTTTTGGTTTCCTTGACAACAGCATTGCTGGAGACAAGCAGAGAAATAATTAAAAAGTATGTTCCCTTTACTTGAAACTCCGTGAGTGTTTTTAAACAGTAATGAACAGGCCACACTTGGCAGTGTCAATGTAGACAGGGCTAAGGACATGCGGGGAGACCCCATCCTGACACCCCCTCCCTGCCGTCTCTGAGCCAGCAGCCCAAATGAAGGACTTGAGCTGTCTGCCTGGTAACGAGAATCACAGCTCACACAGGTCAGATTAACCACAAAAGCTCTCTCCCAAGCCAGGTCCAGAGCCAACACCACACTTATCCCGATGACAGTTCTTTGAGCCGAGTATCATCACTGCCATTAGGCAGGAAAGAAACTGAGGCACAGAAAAGAACAGAGCAGGCAACCTGACCCTGGGGACTGCGGGACTGCGGGCCTGCAGGATCCTGCTCAGGATGAGCAGGATGAGATGTGACCTCTCCCCCGAGGCTGACTCCCACAAAAACTGCCCCTGCCTCCCCTCAGATCCACATCTCATCTCACAACCGGGGCCCCGGGGCCACTCCTGTTGGCTTCTCTTGGGCAGCCTTGCCTCTGCGCCAGAGCTGCCTTGCTGCAGGTCTCTGCACTTGATTTATGTGTTCCTTCTCCTTTCAGGGTGGCTTTAATGGCCTGTTTTATTTTAACAGCTTTACTTTGTTCGTATCTTTTATGGTAAGCTTCCTCAAATCCTTTCTGGATTTATGATTTATAAATAGGTAATAAACAAACAAACACACAGCTGCAAGCATCAGCCCAAGACCATCACCTGGGAGTGTAAACACAAACATCTCAACAGAGGTGGAACAAGCATCGCTTGGACTCAGCCCCCAGCTCAGTTTCCAAGGCCCCTGTGCAAATCTGTCGTGGCTAACAAATCAGAGCCCCAGGATGCTACCTGCATGGACTGAGGTGAGCAAGGAGTCAGGGAGTGTGGCTGAGCCCGCCTGAGAGTCTCCTGTCCCCTGAGAATCATGGGGCAGTCAGTGCAGGGAGACGGAGCAGGCACGATTATTCATTCATTCTCAAGTATCCTCCAGCCACCTACTATGTGCCCAGCTTGCTCTCAGGAACTAGAGATATCACAAGGGAATAAGCACGTTCCCTACCATCCTGGGACCTAGGAAGTGCTCCATCATCTACAGATGAGCGCATTAAGACTCAAAAAGACAAGAGCCTTACCACAGTCACACAACCACCCTCTGAAGCTTCCAAGCAGGGAGGTGTCTAAAACAGTTCCAGAATGCAGAGGCGAGCTGGGCTGAGTTCAAAGGCCAGCTCTCTGCTTGGTTCTCCATGTCATTCAATGTCCCTCTCTGATCCTCAGTCTTCTCATCTGTAAAATGGGCACAAAGATGTTGTGGCAGTGGTAGCCAGCCGACACAGGGAGTACCCACCTCAAGCCTGGTACTCCCCTAAGAGTCGTCCACAAGTTCTCTCGTTCAATCCTCCAAAATCCTAGACGGATGCCTTCATTGTCCCTAACTTCATGTTGCGGAAAGTGAGGCCTAGAGAGTTAATAACTCACGCTGAACCACAGAGTCAGACAGTGTAAAGCTGGAGTCAGACCTCAAAATGGGACTCAGCTCATAGACTGCCCTGGCCCAGCTGAAGACCCAGAGGAGTCCTAACCAAGCACAGGAAGCAGCAGTCGGCTGAGTGCTGACCGTCCAGGTCTAAAGCCAATAACAGGCCCCGGAGGTGCCCCCGACAGCCCTCTCACTCCTCCCCCTCCACACGCAGGGGTGCCATAGGGTCTGCCCCCACATCCATCCCACTCTCCTCTGGACTACTTGTCCCACCCTCTCACTCTGAAGTCTGTCCTCACAGGCCTTCTTCACAGCGGAGTGAACCTGGTGCCTGAGTCCAGGGCCTGGTACAGAGCCAGAACTTATTCAGTGGCAGTCAGAAGACAGTAACCAAACAAAGAAAGAAATGGATAGACCAGGCCTTCTGACACTGCTGCCACTGACATCTCTCTGGTCACCTCTGCGGCCCTCTCTGTCCACACTACCATCAGCCTTGAGCAGGGCCTGAGGAATTCCTGGTCACACAGCCTGGCGGGAGGGGACTCAGGCTCATCAGATGAATGGTCCCAAGTCCAGCACCTCAACCACCACTAGCCGACCTTACACCGCTGAGCCGGAAAATAGGAAGCCACGCCACAAGGAGCCTCTAGAGGCCTGCTGGACGGGCGCCACGGGAGGGTTCCATCAGTGAGGCCAGGCGACTGAAGGCAAATTGGATTGCCAGCCTCACGCATTCAGAAGGCGGCTTAGGAGGAAATTACAGAATAAACCAGGCTTGCAGTTCTTGGTAATACCTTCCATTTGTAAGGGCTTTAGAGTCTGCAGAGCGGGTTCACACATCCACCCTTGCTGAGCCTCAGAGGTCCAGGGGGCTCAGGGCCATTGGGAAGCTCTCCAAGCACTTCACAGCCACTATGTTGGCCCTGTCCGTGGGGGAGCTGCCACCTGACCCAGCCTAACACACGCAGCTCCAGCCCACCAGTGATACGGGCTCTAGCCACACTCAACCCAGCTCCCCTTCCATCAGCCTGCTCCCCAGGGTTCTGGCTCAGAGCACGGAAAAGTTCTCCCTCTCAGGACACTTCCCACCTAGGTCCTGCTTAGCCTGTGGAGCCCACAGGAGCACATCCAAGTCCTCGTCCCTAGGCAGCACCCGATGACAGCCACCATCACCCCAGGCTAACGGCACCATGGCAAGGCTCCAAGGTGCCAGTGCAATTCCGGACACACTCGAATGAGGGTGAACGGACACAAAAGGAGACCTGGACAAAAACAAACAACTTTTCTAATCAAAGATTACAATGAAAATGTGTTTTAATTTGTATTTTTGTACCTTTCAAAATAACACTTCAAGTAGTGCAGAGACCACTCGCATCTATAAAAGCTCTCGTCTCCTACAGTTGCTGGCTGTGTAAACACGCTGGGGGGGGGGGGTTGTGCTCGTGAAAATTTTAATACTAGCTTGCATGCGAATTAGAATCCTAAACACAGCAGGTTAAAAATGTTCTGAAAGCAATTTTGGTGTTAGTCTAAATAATTATAGACCGTGCTCACTTAGATAAGGCCCTTTGCCCCCTGGGAGCTCCAAGGGAAAATTCTAGGCATGATAGTTAAGCAAAATAGTTGGTTATTACACAGGCTTTGCGGTGGCAGTGCAAATTGGCATAATCCTTTTGGAAAGCAATCTGACAGGAGACGTATCTGGGCCCATGAAAATGAACTACCCTTTGACCCAGCAGTCCCACTTCTGGGAATCAGTCCAAAAGAAATAATCCAACAGAAAAGGGTTTCATGCATGAAGATAACCACTTCAGCATTATCTATAATAGCGAAAATTAGAAACCACCTAAGTGTCCAAGGGCAGCTAAGTAAATTACAGCTAATCAACTCCACAGAGCGACATGGACCCGGCAGAAAGCACGGGCCCTCCAACCACACAGAGGATGATGGTGCACGGGTGGGCAGGGCTAGGGAAAATGCTATTGGGAAAGCAGGCTGCGGAGCTGTGTGTCTGAAGAGAGCCCAAGCCCAAGCCCAAAGCCACGAGAAGTGAGAGGCGGGTGGGGCAAGGACAATCAACCATTTGGGTGTGTGTTGGAGTTGGGAGATTTTTTTTCCCACCACCCTATAATGCAGTTGGATCATTTTCACAAAGAAAGGAAGGAGTGGGGGGCAGCAATGGAGGCTTGGACCCCCAGGATCACACTTTCGTCAGTTTGGGCAGAACCCACTCACTTGCCCCAGAGCTGGGATATGATGCTATCTTTACCAACATGTTATTTACATCCTGCCCCAGATGGGATCACAGACGAAACAACAGTGGTTTTCAGAGCTCTGGGTCCCTTTCCCACTATCTAAAATGACTGAGGACCCTGAGGATCTGCAACTTATGTGCGTCATAGCTACTGACATTTAGCAAGTCAGAAATGATAACTGAGGACATTTAAGAATATTTACTAACTTCTCAAAAGAAACAATAACAAACCCATCACATGTTAACACAACATTTATTAAAAAACAAACAAAACAAAAAACAACCAGATTTTGCAAGATGAAGGGGGTCGGTGAGAAGGCGCTGCTGACATTTCTGCAGATTCCATCCCGTCTGGCTCGATGCAGGCAGCTGGGCCCGTCTCTGCCTCTGCATCCAATCCACTGCCAGGGCACAGGCTCCATGGCCTCTAGAAAACTCCATCTGCACTCAGGAGAGCAGCTGATTGAAAAGGCACATCACTTCTAGGTGCTGTTATGAAAATGGCCTTGACCCTTGGAAAGGGTCTGAGCCCCCAGGGAGTTTACAGCCCTCACTGGAAACCAATGCAGTAAATCATACAGCATTAAAACTGGGCTGTGGGGGGCAGGGGCAAAATTAGATACACAGCCAGACCTCAACCATGTTATTCTTATTTTCAAAAAACAGGATAGAAATGCACCCAAAAGTCTATAGTCACTGCCTCTGGGTGAAGAGACGGTGGGCAATTTTTCCCCCTTTGTACCTTTCTGTCTTTTCCATAGTGTTTATTTCTTTTATGGTCAAAACAACATTTCTTGTTTGAGGAAAGGTTTGGGAAGCCACAGCATACCCATGCCCTGTGGGTTAAGCCAGATGGGAAGGTCATTTTAAATCATTAGCAGCCAGCATCCCTGTGTGGGGAGCTCACGGAGCGGGGCTGCTGGGGACGGCGGCGCTGCTCCTTAATATGCTGATCGATCCCTGGCACCCGGAGCACATTCATCACGGTGGCACACAGCCTGCCTTGCACCTAGTGACAAGAATTGAAACTGGCTCAAGCTAATCACTGCTAGATGAAGGTCAAATATAGGTGACTATCTATCAGATCTCGCGTGGGGAGGGATGTGCTACACGACAAAGGCACAGCACAGTCATGCAGGGCAAAGGCCACAGGCTGGACTACAAGAGGTCAGGGTCACCTAGCTGGAAAACATTAATAAATACCAAAACTCAGCCAAACAAGGCACAAGGCAGGGGAGGGGGTGGAACATGACGAAGGGTCAATATTGTTAGCATGTAAACAGCCTGGAGAAGAGGAGCGCCAGGACTGCAGGAGACTAACGGACAGGAAGCAGGATGACAGGCACCTGTGTAGCATTCACAAGGTGCCAGCCTAGGTCTGAAAGAGCGGTCCATAAATGAACTCACCTGGTCCTCAAATAAGGTACCATTAAATTAGCAGATGTTAAGAAAAGCAGTAACTATCACCGCAGAGGGCCAGAAGATGCAGTCACTTTCACACATAAATGATGGTGCCTGCCATCTACAGGACAAAGCAGGGACATGCCACAGCAGCAAGAAAGCCGGAGGAGGGGGGGGGTCCCTTCCCAGCTCTGGCAGAGGCTGCAGCTCACATGGGGAGGGTGCAGGGCTGGGGAAGGCCTGAAAGACCGGCCTGGAGCCTGCGAGGAGCACCCCGAGTCGCTCACCTGGAGCCCCAGGTCAGCTCTGGGAGCTTCCTTCCCAAATCTCAGCAGCAGCGAAGCTCCAGTGTGGAACTCAGACCCCCAAACCAACAAGACCCCAGGAGCTGGAGAAGGGCAAGAACATTTCAAAGGACAGAGGAAAACTTCCCAAGAGTTCAGACAGCTCAGAAAGGACTCTGTAAACAGGCAATAAAAAATGTGCTACAGGGGCTGGGGTTGTGGCTCAGTGGTAGAGCGTTTGCCTAGCATGCGTGAGGCACTGTGTTCGATCCTCAGCACCACATACAAATAAATAAAAAATAAAGGTCCATCAACAACTAAAAAAAAAAATTAAAAAAAAAATGTGCCACAGGTAAAAAAAGAACATTCAGAAAATAAGTAATGGCTCTTGGAATCCAAAAATGGTACAAAACAATATTTTCTGAATTTAAATTTTAACTTTTAAAACTTAAGTATTAATGGCAAAAGGAGGAAATCAAATTTTAAAAAAGAATTGAAAAGAAATTTCACAGAAAAAAAATTAAACACAAAAGGCAAGGAGATAAAGCCGGGCGCGGTGGCGCAAGCCTGTAATCCCAGCACTTAGGGAGGCTGAGACAGGAGAATTGCGAGTTCAAAGCCAGCCTCAGCAATGGCGAGGTGCTAGGCAACTCAGTGAGACCCTGTCTCTACATAAAACACAAAATAGGGCTGGGGATGTGGCTCAGTGGTCGAGTGCCCCTGAGTTCAATCTCCAGTACCAAAAAAACAAACAAACAAACAAACAAAAAAAGGCGAAGAGATAGAAAATAAGAGAGCAAAAATAAGAAACTTGTAGCTCAACCTGGGAACATTCCAGAACACCAAAACTGATTACAGTCCCAGAGAACAGAGCCTTGGCCACTAGGGGGGTGGTGAAGGGCTATCAGACTCCTCTGGGGGAGTGTGGAGCCAGGGAGACAGGCCCAGGGCAGTCCCTGGCGAAGCAGAGCCCTGGACTGCCGGGGTCCTCCCTGCATGTCGGCCAGGACCAGGATGTTCCAGGTGCAGGACAGAGACAGATGCCCCTTTATCCTCTAAAGAAACCTCAGGAAGCCTGCAGAGGAGGGGACATGGGAAGGCCACCTGAGAGAGGACAGCAGAATGTGGACTAGAAGCAGGTGAGGCCAGGAGCAAGGGCCAGGATGACACCAGGGAATTCCTGAAGGCAGGCTACAAAACAAAATGCTGATGTTGTGATTACAACTAGGAGGTGCAACAGGGAAAGGCAAGGGCTGGCGGAAACGCAGCCGGCAAAGCCACGGCCACACGACGTGGCTCAGCCTTTCCCACCTGCCATTCTCCTGCATTTCCCCCCCGCAATTTTACCATGTTCATAATAAAACAAACTAAATCCACAACAATAATTTCTTAAGGAGAAAAAGGACCTTACCAACACTGGGCCGCAACAGGCGCCTTTAAGAGCCTTCTGTGTCCAAGATTTAAAAGCAGCAAGAAACACTTCACGAGACTGCTCAGCTCTCAGGCGCACCAATTTTGCAATCTGCATTTTTTCAATTACATTAAAAGCATTTTTCCAAATTGCTCCTTTCTTCCCTTAATGAATGAAACAGGATGAGACTGGCCGAGGCCTTCTCCTGAGGACAGAGTGTACCCCCACACACCACCCTCGGCCTTCCATGGGTGTCGAGGTGCACGCGCATGCCTGGCCCCAGGTACACCAGACCGCCCAGTCACACGGAGGGAAGTTCTA
This sequence comes from Xerus rutilus, assembly GCA_028644305.1. NCBI lineage: Eukaryota > Metazoa > Chordata > Mammalia > Rodentia > Sciuridae > Xerus > Xerus rutilus. The sequence goes on from CM053401.1 coordinate 4,569,689, forward strand.
GAGAACAGGGCAAGCTGGGTCTACCTCTGTCCGCTTCCTCCTCCCCTTCAACCCGAGGCTGGCTAGGTAAGGTACAGGCTCCTAAGGTAAGAAGAACTAGAAAATGTCTCATTTGTTGGCTGCAGAATTGTCTCTGCTTTCACTTGAGAAGAGTGTCAAAAACACTTCGCCTCCCACAACGGGAAGGTTCCAGCTCAGAAGCTCACAGCTCTTCCCAGAGGCTCGACAGCCTGGCTGTCATCCAGCCTACAGCCACCTCTGGGACAATACAGATAACTCTCAACTTTCCCTGGAAGTGGGGAGGGAGAGGAGCAGTATTCAGAGCTGTGTGCCCTAGAGCCAGCGTCTTCCCCACTCTGGGCCTCTGTTCAAGAAAGAAGGAACCAAAGGATCTCTGCATACGCTGGTGTGCATGTGCACACACCCCGTTCTCTCCTCGCCTTCACCTAATTACCCTCGATGCACTGTTAATCATTCACTCCCCAAATACCAGACGCCCACCACACAGCCCCAGCTCCTTCCAGCTGCGCCTCACATTTCCATTAGATTCGCCTCGTGCCTGGAATAAATTGCCAGTCATCTGCATGAAGCTCCACGCCGCTCCCTCCACACACCACATCACTGCTCAATCTCATTTCCTAAACTCCATCAAGAGCAATTCTTTCAAAATGGAACTGAACCCGCAGTCTGGCACTCGGGTCCATGAATCCTTGTCTTTGCAGGTGAAATCCATCACTTCCACAGGCACATCTAAGACCTGACATGATCAGCTACGCTAACAATGATAAATCAGAGGACCCTGTGACACAGGAAAATGCAAACCCTGACCACCATGGAGATCACCTGCTCCTCACGCCCCCAACAGAAGCACCGGAACTCGCACAGCCACTTAGGCACAGGGACAGCAGGGCGGGGGTCGGCTCCCATCTTGCCTCCATCGTTTACGAGCTGTGTGCCCTCCACCTCACGTGCCTCACCCTCCTCATCTGGCCCCTTGGTCCTCTAAAAAGAGGCAATGGGCACTCGGAACTGTGCCCAGCCTGTGGTGAGCGCTCAGCAAGGCACATGGGAGCCAAGGACACATTTCTTCAGGCCCTAGTTTGTGTCCGGCACTAGTATAGATCATCTCATCTCCTATCCACAGCAACAACCCAAAGTAGTGGCCATTAACCCCATTTTACCAGCAGGAACGAGGGAATCAGAGAAGCTTGGTAATTTCCCCAGAGTCGCACAGCTACCAAGCAGCAACACAAAATAAGACTGAAAGTCTGCTGATCTATTCAGGTTGTACTCACTACACAAAGGCTATTACTAACTAAAGCCCATTTTACCTGCATCAAGGCAAGAAAAAAGACAACATTTATGTATACCCACGTTCACAGCAGTACTGATTGCTTTAAAAATTGAAAGCAGGAAATTATAGGAAACAATATGGAAAACATGAAGCTAAGTCTAGAATGTAGCCAGCTGGGGGCTGGCTTGTTTATGTGCAGAACCCAGGCCTTGTGCACACTGGGCAGGCGCTTACCACTGAGCTACAGCCCCAGCTCCCAAGAATTTAACGAGATAGAAAAACTCACCTTAAGCTGGGTGCAGTGGCGCACACCTCGAATCCCAGTAGCCCAGGAGGCTGAAGCAGGAGGATCGCAAGTTCAAAGCCAGCCTCAGCAACTTAACAAGACCCTGTCTCAAAATAAAACATAAAAAGGGCTGGGGGGCTGGGATGTGGCTCAGTGGTAGAGCACTTGCCTAGCATGCATGAGGCACTGGGTTCGATTCTCAGCACCACATATAAATAAATAAAAAATAAAGGTCCATTGACAGCTAAAAATATTTAAAAAAAAAAAAAAAAAAAGGGCTGGGGATGTGGCTCAATGATTAAGCGCCTCTGGGTTCAATCACCAGTACAAAAAAAAAGAAAGAAAAGCTCACTTCATAAGCATTATAAAAGACTGGGGGGGAGGGGGGGAGGGTCCAAAACTCCTCATACCAAGCAATAAGCCCAACCACGAAGACAGGCAGGAAGGCAATGGCCCAGGCCAAGGCCCCTCAGGTGGGGACTGTCGAGTTCTGTTTTCTCCTTCATACTTCACTGGCTCTGCATCTTGCAAGTGTTTTACAACAAGCATCTATTGCATTCATGACCAAAACTAAAGAGGGATTTTTTTAAAGTATTTTAAAGAAGCTTGTTATTGAAAAAATTACTAGAGCAAATTATTTCATAAAAGAAAATAAATACCACCTAATCCATACATTTTATTGTAAGACCTTCTGTGTATTAACTTCAGGTTCCTGGGCATGGATGGGGTCCCTGGAAAGAGGAAACGTGATCTGTGCTGTTAAGAATCCTCAGCAGAACCTGGCAGGGGACCTTGCTGGCTTACCCTGAGCGGGGCAGACAAGGAGGGTTCACTGTTTAGTAAAACCCACCACATCTGGCGTTTGCCTTCAGAAAAGGCATCAAAGTCTGAATTCTACTTTTACGTGCGGTGAGTGTTCAAACATGTAAAGCCAAACGAGTTCACTGGGAAATGACAAGAGTACATAAAGGGTATCCATGCTGGGGTTACAGCAACAAAAAACCCGTACCAGCTCCCCAAGAGGGCGGGAAGGGGCCGTCGGGAAAGAAAGCAGAGCAACGGTGCGGAATTATGAGTCATTGTTTTATTTTACTTAATTGCTCTGGCTGTAAATTTTTCAAAACTAATATAAGCATATTTTACAGCTCACAGAACATTTAGAACATATTAAAATAAGTATCTTTCCACTGTAATGTGCCCAATTGAAATTTATGAATTCCGAAGCTGCACTTGAAGGAGAAGAGCTGGCACTGCACGTTCTTTAGATTAATCAGATGGACTGGGTTGTTTTTCTCCTGATCAGAAAAGAAATCATACCTCTCAGTAAATGTTACCTTGAATCAAGGATTCTTCCACATTCTAGAAGCTTGGATGAGCCCAGATATGAAGTCTTACTGTGCCCCCTAGTGGTGAACTGGATTTATGTACGCAAAACAGCCGTTTCCCAAAGCTATGCAATAAAATCCAGAAAATGTTTTAAAATCTTTATTGATCACTTAACATGTACAAAGTTTTGTGCCAGATGCTACAGAGAATATAAAAATGGGTCTGGCAGGGTTCCCATGCTCAAGAAGCTTAAGAATCGAGCAAGCTGCTAAGGCAGCATAAGCCGCCTCTGCTTAGCAGGGAAGGGAGCTGATTCCTGGAGAGAACAAGACCCCATGCACACACTGACCACAGACACCAGCCCAGCGCCACCCCACAGAATTCACACCCAGGGCATTTACTGTGCACAAAACCCAGCAAGACCTGCGTATAGTGCCCACCTCACAGATGCACAAACTGAAGCCCAGAGAAGTGAAAGGACTTGCAGGAGACCACAGCTCAGGAGGCAGCAGAGCGAGGATTCAAGCTCAAGTCTTGGTATCCAAGTTGCTCAGAGTCAACTTGCCCAAAACAGATTTGCCAAATAACCCAAACCCTGAAAACTGCAGAATCCTACCCAGCCTGAGGTTTGCACCCAGGGCACATGAAAGCCTTGATTTTGAAAACACCCCAGGAGATATGACCCTAGCAGCCATGGTCAACACTGACCCAACCCCAGGACTGCACGGGTGCTCTGCCCTTGGGCGACCTCCAGTGTCACCCTCAGGGCTATCCCAAGGGCTACAAAACAGGGTGGGTAGGGCTCCCTGGCAGCCCAGGGGCCCCATGCCAGCACTGCCTTTCCAGCGCAGCCCGCTAGACAGGCAGGCATAGCCATAGCACGGTGCACAGTGCTGACCAAGCCCAGCAGCTGGGCTCCCTGCCATTCCAAGTTGGGCCAACTGCACCCTCTTCTGGTCACAGGTGTCACTGCCGATTGGCTGCTCAGGGTTTGCGTTGTCAGGTCCATGGGGACAAGAGCAGCCCTCCTGCATCCTCAGGGACACCAGGCCTGATGTCCTTCTGCGCCCCAGCACCCAGATACCAACTGCTCCCACTCAAAAGCCCTCCGACCAAAAACTATCATGGAGATGCTTCCATTGAGGAAACCTAAATTTCCTGGGCAAAAGTGACCCCTGGCCAAGTTGTTGCACTCCAGAGAGCACTTCAATATGCTGCCAGATGGGGGCCGGTCCTCACTGAGCTCTGGGGCTGCCTCTCCCCATCAGGAGACAGAGACCGGTCCACCAGCAGGTGGGCCAGGTCACACTCAATCCGCCCACATCTCTTCATAGGCAGAGCCTCAGCTGAAGGCACTGTTGGTGGCAGGCCTGTGCTACCAATGGCTGCCAGACTGCCCTGTCCTAGAAAGTGACCTTCATGCCCTAGGCTGCCCACCTTGTAACCACAGCTGCCCTCCACAAAACTGCTGTGGGCCAGGGATCACACTAGGTGCTATGGACACACAACATCAGACCTCTGACCCACCACAGAGGCCACAAGCCTTGCCCAATGTCAAAATGCTGCTGGAGACAGAGCCAGATCCTGAGCCCTGTCCACTCTAATTGCACCCACACCTGAGCAATGCAGCGCTGCCTCTAAGGCAAGACTGCATCAGCCTCTGCAATGGAAGACGAGGGACGGGACGAGGGGCTTGCAACCAGCACTCAACGTAGCAGAAAGGAGGTCTACATCCAGACAGACAGTGGACAGTCCACTGCCAGACACAAGGCGGGAGAGCCTGGATGTGAAGACACCTACCACATCAGGCCCCTGAGCACAGGGCCTCACCATCTGGTGCAACACCTCCCCTGCAGCTGGAGCGTGGCCTCACACACAGCCACAGTTCAGCCGGCCACCCAGCAGGGAGGCCTGACTATTTAGCAGGAATCCAGTGACCTGAGAGGAAGGGAAGGGGCAGGGAAGAGGCCCCAGCAATCAGGTGAGCTCAAAGACAGGAGACACTCTGGGACCAGAACACCCACCCAGACGCCAGAAACCCTCCCAGTGGGCTCCCTTGTCCTTCAGGCCTCCACAGGTGGAGACTCTCAGGGAGGGAAGCTCAGAGACCTCACACCCTCAAATCAATGCCAGCGCATTAAGACCACCCCGGCCTCCAGCGCAGCCTTCACAGACCCAGGGTGGCAGGAGAAGCACCAGAGACCAGAGTGAAGCGCCCCAGGCTCCAGCTGAAGACAGGGCATGAGCTAGGCTCCACCCACCCACCAGAGCAGAGCCGAGTGCCTTCAGAACTTGGACTGGCCACCTAATAATGACGCCCACAAATTCAGCTCATTTCTAAGACATCATTACTCTTTACTTGAGAAAGTGCCTCCTAGGCCGGGCACACACCTGCCACCCCACTACTCAGGAAGCTGAGGCAGGAGGATTGCAAGGGAATGCCTCTAGGGAAACAGGCTCAAAACATAACCTGCAGATAAAAGGACTTCAATAATCTGGTTCCAGAAGTCTAAGGAAAAGAGAAGGAAGGCCACACTCACTGGACACCTGTGGGCACCAGCACCGCACCAGGTGTTTTTAAAAGCATTTTTCTCACGTGATCACAACACAGGCACAATTATACCTCTCACAGGTGAGACGCCAGACTTGAGAGGACAGCGTGGGCCAGCGACCAGCTCCTCTGTGGCAAAAACTGATCTGAAGTCAAGAACCTCCAACAGGAAAGCCATGTGATTTCCAGGAGGTTTCAGTTCGGCTAGTGAAAAGCAGCTAGTTAAGGGCTACTCAATAGTTACTGATATTTGCCTTCCTTTAGTTGTCTGTTCTATAAAGTTGAGCTCTTCAAGAAATTTATTTTGGTAGCCATAAGTTAGTGTCACAAACTGCAATTAAACACAGTAACACTGCATTTCTTGAAAACAAATGTTTAATTCCACTGCTGTTTAATTCAAGGGAACTTTTCTTCTTTGTGTGTACATGCACATGTGGTGCTAGGGATGGGACCCAGGGCCTGGCACACGCTAGGCAAGCACCCTACCACTGAGGGGTACCCCAGCCCTTTTTAATTTTATTTTGAGACCAGGTCTTGGTAAATTGCCCAGGCTGGTCTGGAACTTGTGCTCCGCCTTTATCAGCTTCCCAAGTAGCTGGGATTGTAGGCCTGTGCCACTGCACCCAGCTTCAATGGAACATTCGTCCTTTTTTTTCCACCCTCAAAGCTAGATTATGAAAACCTGATATTCAAACTAGTATTCAAGGTAATACACAAAGAAGAATGTCATATGTTATCAAAAGATTTAAAAGAGATAACAGCGGGTGCTAGTGAGCATGGGTGAGCGGGTGAGCAGGTCTACACACACAGGCCACTCTTCAGAAAGCCGGGAGCCCTGCAGTCCTCTCAGGGATCCTGATGGGAGCCATCAGAAGCCAGCACTAGGCCAGGAGGAGAAGGGAACTCGTGCAGGGCACATTACTGCAGCCTGACTCCACACCAGAAACCACCTGACTATCTAACAACAGGGAAGGGGCTCAGTAAGTCATGACATAAGCAAATGGTAAAATAATATAGCATCATTACATAATAAACAGGAGCCTTTCATCTGGCTCTGAAGCATCAGGAAAAGGGCAGAGGGCAGGAGGGGCCAAAGAGAATGATAGAAATCTCCAACAAGGAACATCGAGCCTGCTCCCACATCCCACCTCTAACAAATAAAACACCCCAGTGGGGATTTTTTTGTTTCCTTTTTTTTTTTTTTTGCTACTGGAGATGGAATTCAGGGACACTCGACCACTGAGCCACATCCTCAGCCCTATTTTGTGTTTTATGTAGAGACAGGGTCTCACTGAGTTGCTTAGCACCTCGCCATTGCTGAGGCTGGCTTTGAACTCGCGATTCTCCTGTCTCAGCCTCCCTAAGTACTGGGCCTTTTTTTTTTTTTTTTTTTTGTCGTGCTAGGGATTGAACCCAGGACCAGCACACCAGGCAAGCGCTACTACCACTGAGCCACACCCAAGCCCACAAGCATCCCAGTAGTCTGTTCCCAAGAGCATCTAAGAGCTCACTCCAGCCTTACCTTGAAGGTTTTGTCCATAGATGTGGAGAGCAGCATGTGGCTCCTCGAGGGGACAGGACACCACTGAATGCTGTTGACGGGGCCCCTGTGGCCACGCAGGTGGAAAAGCACGGTCCTGGGCACCCTGGTTTCTCTGCACTGACTGTTCAAATATGGCTGAATCAACTCAGACACTCTGGGGGCCACGCAGAGAGGTGCGGGGGCACACCTTGCAGAGGGGCCCTGCAGCTCCACGCCTTTTCTCTGGTCCCTTTCTGTGCACGCCTGCAGCTGTCTCAGTCTCTTTGGAGTGTACGGTACAACACAGTCTTCACACCTTTTCCTCTGAAAAGAGCTGGCATTTTTACCTGTGGCTTCGGATCTGTTCTGGGCACAGAAGGATGGCTTAGGGGACTCCCAGGAGAGTCTGACTTGCTTCAAGCGGGCAGCTGCTAGGGGCATGTGGCCAGCTGGAGCACAACACATCCACAGAGAAGAAGGGCGAGAAGGCTCGCTGGTGGGAAAGGCAACTTCTGGCTCCTTTGCAGGCCATTGTAGCCTCTGACTGGGGCAAGATCCCGGATCCCTTCTCCAGAGCCGAACTAGGGGGAGAGGATGCTCCCCAGGATCTTCACGAGGACCATGCTCTGTACCCTGTGCCCCCTCTTTTGTCATGTCCACTATACCAGATGTGAAGTCCTGCCCAGGAGGTGTGGCCACACCAGAAGTGTCTTTCTTCTGCCCAGAAGCATTCACACTTCCAGCAGGCTCAGCCTCGGCCTCTGAATCAGAGTCATCATATGCCACCAGTGAAGCCATCAAAGACCTGGTTTCTTGTCTTCCACAGCAACCTACCTAAGATCAAAACAAAGCAAGAATCAGAAAAGGGGCATAGCCATAGCTCAGTGGTGGAGCACTTGCCCTGCAAGTGTGGGACACTGAGTTCGATCCTCAGCACCACATAAAAACAAAAGATATTGTGTCCATCTACAACTAATATATATATATATATATATATATATATATATATATATATATATTTAAAAAGAAAAAGAATCAGAAAAGAGGCCAGGTGCAGTGGTGCACGCCTATAATCCCAGTAGTTCAGGAGGCTGTGGCAGGAGGATTACCAAGTTCAAAGCAGCCTCAGCAATTTAAAGAGGTCGCAAGCAACTCAGTGAGACTCTGTCTCTAAATAAAATATTTAAAGGGGCTTGGGATGTGGTTCAGGGGTTGACCCCCTGGGTTCAATCCCCAGTACCAAAAAAAAGTAATCAGAAAGGGTCTGTGGAAGAATGTTGATGTAGCTAAAATATGTCACCCAAGAGACCCAAGACCATAAGAACATGTCCCAGCAGCTCAGGAGGCTGAGACAGGAGGATCACAAGTTCAAGACCAACCTCAGCAACTTACTAAGGCCCTTACTAAGGGCTTTTTGAAAACTAAAAAAAGAATTCTGAATGTTTGCAACATAAGGACACGTGTTTGAGGAGACATATGTGTCCACCCTGATTAAACCCCACATGATGCATAAAGAACCGAACAGCATACAGAATAAGACTTCCCACATACCAGTACAAAATGACGGTTTAAAAAGAAGTCTATGAACTGGGCGCGGTGGCACACGCCTGTAATCCCAGCATTCAGGGAGGCTGAGACAGGAGAATCGCAAGTTCAAAGCCAGCCTCAGCAACGGTGAGGCACTAAGCAACTCAGTGAGACCCTGTCTCTACATAAAACACAAAATAGGGCTGGGGATGTGGCTCAGTGGTCGAGTGCCCCTGAGTTCAATCCCCGATACCAAAAAAAAAAAAGAAGTCTATGGCTGGGCATGTAGGCACACACCTATAATTCTAGCAACTCAGGCAGGAGAACTGCAAGTTCAAAGCCAGCCTCAGCAACTTAGGGAGGCCCTGAGGAACCCTGTCTCTAAATAAAAAGGAGTGGGGATGTGGCTCAGTGGTTAAGAATCCCCAGGTAAATAAGTAAATAAGAAGGCTACAAGCCAGGCGCGGTGGCTCAAGCCTGTAATCCCAGCACTTAGGGAGGCTGAGACAGGAGAATCACAAGTTCAAAGCCAGCCTCAGCAACAGCGAGGCGCTAAGCAACTCAGTGAGACCCTGTCTCTACATAAAACACAAAATAGGGTTGGGGATGTGGCTCAGTGGTCGAGTGCCCCTGAGTCAATCCCCAGTACCAAAAAAAAGAAGGCTACAGAATCTCTGGGAATAAATCCACCAAAAGTACGAAAGGCCTACATAAAGAAAATGAAAACTTTTACTGAAGGACATAAAAGGCCTTACAGACTCAAGAGGACAACGCAGTTTCTACCCCAATGACCCAGCCCACTTTAGAACTCTACCCCACAAGAATACCAGCATTCATTTTCTAAAGGTACACATCCATGACGACACATGTCTGAAGAAGCCTCGGCACTGTTTATTAGCAACAAATGAGAAAAACACACCCAGCAACAGGAGTGAGGCGAGGTCGAAACACTCAAGTGGAAGGAGGCCCAGACTCCCCAGATGGAAAGGCACATCACCGTCCTCATTGCCCCCTCCTCCCCCGCTGTGGGCAGTAGCCCTTCCCTGTTTTTCCTCCACCTGGTCAAAAGCCAGACAGACAGGCAGACCCATAACACGAGGCTGAGGTCCTAAGGAGTCAGTCCACCCAACAGTGGTGGGAGAAATTCTGAAGGTGTAACCCAAAATCCACCCATTTACCCCAAATGCACAGATTCTCACAGCAGGGAAATTCCTCTTTTAAAAAAATTCTTCCTAGCCGGGCGTGGTGGCTCACGCTTGTAATCCCAGCACTTTGGGAGGCTGAGACAGGAGAATTGCGAGTTCAAAGCCAGCCTCAGCAAGGGCGAGGCGCTTAGCAACTCAGTGAGACCCTGTCTCTACATAAAACACAAAATAGGGCTGGGGATGTGGCTCAGTGGTCGAGTACCCCTGAGTTCAATCCCCAGTACCAAAAAAAAAAAAAAAAAATTCTTCCTGCCAAGTTGGTAGCTCATACCTGTAATCCCAGTTATTCAGGAGGCTGAGGCAGGAGGATCACAAGTTTGAGGCCAAGCTGGGAAGCTGAGTGAGGCTCTGTCTCAAAACAAAAAATAAAAAGGACTGGGAATGAGCCAGGCACGGTGGTGCAAGCCTGTAATCCCAGCACTTAGGGAGGCTGAGACAGGAGAATCGCAAGTTCAAAGCCAGCCTCAGCAATGGCGAGGCACTGAGCGAGACCCTGTCTCTACAGAAAACACAAAATAGGGCTGGGGATGTGGCTCAGTGGCACTGAGATTGAACTCAGTGCCCCTGAGTTGAATCTCCAGTACCAAAAAAAAAGGGAGGGGGCTGGGAATGAGCCGGGCACGGTGGTGCACGCCTATAATTCCAGCACTTTGGGAGGCTGAGACAGGAGAATCGCGAGTTCAAAGCCAGCCTCAGCAAGGTTGAGGCACTAAGCAACTCAGCAAGACCCTATCTCTACATAAAACACAAAATAGGGCTGGGGATGTGGCTCAGAGGTCGAGTGCCCCTGAGTTCAATCTCCAGTACCAAAAAAATAAAAAATAAAAAGGACTGGAAATGTAGCTCAGTAGTAGAGTGCCACTGGGTTCAATCTTCAGTATTGAAAAAAAAAAAATCAATTGGGGCTGGGGTTGTGGCTCAGCGGTAGAGCGCTTGCCTCACATGCGTGAGGCACTGGGTTCCATCCTCAGCACCACATAAAAATAAATGAAATAAAGATATCATGTCCATCTACAACTAAAAAGAAAAATTTATTTTTAAAAATCCACTAATCAAATAAATAAATAATTCTTCCTTAAATTCTTAACCATGATACACAATAAATTGTTACCAACTGGTTCCCAGTAAAAAGTGCTTTGGTCTGGAGTCCTGTATATTAACTTATCGGCAAGAAGCAGAAGCAGGAGAAAACAAAGATAATGGGCACGACTCCACCAGCAGAGGGCGCGGTGGAGCAGCACTGAGAGCCTAGGTAACTAACCAGCTTTCAAAATCCAAGAGGACTCTTCCTCAGTACACCCTGAGGAGCCTGGCACCACCGGCACACCTGTAATCCCAGCAACTGGGAAGTTGAAGCAGGAGGACTGTAAGTTCAAAGCCAGCCTCAGCAACTAAGCAAGGTCCTAAGCAACTTAGCAAGACCCTGTATCAAAATAAAAAATAAAAAGGGTAGGGATGTGGCTTGGTGGTTAAATATCCCTGGGTTCAACCTCTGGTACCAAAAAAAATTTAAAAACAAACAAACCTGTGGCAAGACCTTGGATGTGGCTCAGTGGTACAGCACTTGACTAGCATGTGCAAGGCCCTGGGGTCAATCCTCAGTCCAGTGGTGGGTGGGTGTCCTGTGGCTCTCCACATGAGGGGTAAGACCAGCATCAGGCTCCCTCCAGGGCTTTTGTTACCCCATTCTAGACAGCCTATCACCCGCCTCTCCCTCTGGACACCTTTCCCTGCAATGACCCCATTCACCTGAAGGCTACACTGCCATACAGGTCAGGTCATATGGCCTTCTGCACTCACAGCCTCAGGCAAGTAACTAACAACGTCCACACACAGAGCTTCTCAACTGGCCAGCCCATCTCAAACAGAACTGAACATAACATAGAGGACTAGTTCTAAACTCATAGAATCACACTCTGCAAGTGATGTGATCTCTAAACACTTGGCCAGGTCCTGTGACCAGCCTCCTCTCATGCGCCCAGTGCCACCCATCACAGGTCCTTGCAGCCAAAGGAAATCCACCAGGCTCCCACCACCAGGGAGCTTGTGCTCAGCCAAAAGGATGGTTTCCCACCCGCCCCATCCACAGCAGTCAGCTCACAGGACAGGCCTAAGGAGGAAGATCAGGGGATCAACTCCACTCCAAAACATGGCAAGGCAGAAAGGCCCGGATGAACACACGTGGACAGCAGGACTCCTGGGACTCTCTGCTCCCTCCACATTCCACTCACCACTCAACAAACACTGGGTGCTTAGAACACCAGCACTGAGCCAAACAGTAAAGAAGGCATCACCACGCTCACAAGCCAGTGAGGAGACACTCCAAGTTGAGTAAGCCTCAGGAAGCAGGTAGTGAGAAGTCAAAAGGAGAAAATCACAACACAGGAATTGGGGGTACTGTAGTTTCCTACCGAGGCTGAAGGCCTTAGAAGCCATCTAGGCAACATCCTGGAGGAGGTGAGAGAGCAGAGGTGATGAGAAAGAACCGAAAGAACCAACTACAGGGATGAGAGTAACAGTCAAGGACAATTCAAGGAAAACAGGCCAAAATGGAGGGTGCGAGTGGATGGGAACAACGTTCAATTTAGGAAGTGTCTGCTGCCTTTTGTTTCTAAGATGAAAGAAAGAGAAGAAAAACGGGGAGGTGATTCCATCAAGAGGGAGACAACCAGATAGGAACAAAAGCCCTGCAGAAAAGAGGCCCTTCTGTGTGTGGACAGGACCTTCTATGTGTTCTACCCACTGTTAAAAGAGACGAGAAATATCTGTGGAATGCAACCTGATGGGAGAGGGCAAAGAGGAAGCGAAAGAAATAGGATATTTCCAATTCAACAAACATTTCCTGATTACCTACTCTCAAGCCCTGCTTTGGGTCTAGTGTGGGCGCACGTTAAACATAAAACTCCGATCTCGTCCCGGGGGCCACAGACCCACAAAACCAGCAAACACCACACCACCACAGATGGGTTTTGAAGGATGAATAGGAGTTAGCCACGCTGGGACTCCTAAGGGGTAAGGGAGGTACAGAACACAGCCCTTTCGGAAGGAACAGGAAATGAAAAGAAGGCCAACGACGATGAAAGACCCGCGAGGAGGGGCGGGGAGCGCTCCGGGAGCCGCCCGGTCCCAGCAACCTCCCTCCCGGGGCCCGCCGCTCACCACACGCACCGGAAGCGCTCGGTACTGCCCGCAGCAGTCCGGCCTGCACCGCGCCGCCCTGTCGCGTTCCGCCGCGACGCCGGAGCCGCAAGCCAATCGGAGGCGGGATCCGCCCTGCCCCCCCCGCGCGAGCACCAATGACAGCGCATCGAGGCCGGAAGTTGTTCCGGCCGGACGGCGTTTCCACGGACGCGCAGGAGGCCACCCGTGGCTGAGCCGGCTGCGCTGACGGGCCCGGTAGGGCCGGGTGAGTGAGGGCGAGGAGGCCGGGGCGGTGGAGCCGCAGACGCGGGCGGCGCCCGGGGCCCGGCCCTCTGGGGCAGCAGGCGCACCGGGTCACCCTCCTCGGAGCCCGGCCTGCGCTCCGCGGGGTTCTGGCACCGCGGAGGCGGCCACCCCGCCCAGTCCCCTGGGTGCCGCCGCCCCTCGTAGTCTCCCTCCCGCCCTCTCCCGAGCAGAGGGTCCCCCTGGTGTCGCGCTAGTCCCCTGCACGGTGGTGTCTGGAGGCTCGTTTGTGCCCATTTCACAGACGAGGACACTGAGGGAGGAGCAGGGAAGTATCGTGACTTGCCCCAGGTTTCACAGCACGAAGACGCCCGAGCAGGGATCGAAACCCGGGGCTCTCCGACCTCCCCACTCAGGATCTTCCCACTGCACTGCGCCGGCTCGGCGCACAACAGCCGCAGGGAATTTACAGCCTGCCTTTTCCTCTCCCAGGACACCACAGAAACACATCTGCACAGCTGCTGAGGGTGGGGAAGTTATGTGGCGGCCAACCTGGGCCGTGGGGTGGCTGATGCAATGACGAATGGCATATAGAACCCGGTGCTCTTGAGCGTTTCCTCTGTCTCAGTCACTCCACCACCACACCCCCACCACACACACACACACACACACACACACACACACTCACCCACACCCGGCAGCCAGCCTGCCCCTGATTGGACAGGCTCATCAAGGAGGCTGGTCAGGAGGCCAAAGTGTTTCTGAGAATCTGGGTGATTTATAAGAAACTCCTAAGTACACATAGCTGAAGGGGTGAGGTGACCAAGCAAGAACCAAAAGAACCTTTTCTAAAAAGGAAACTGAAAGAAAAGACCAAAGAGTATTAAAGACCCGCCTCTCTGTGTCTGAGCAGGGCATTCTCTGCTGCTTCACTGCCTGGCGTGATCGGTGGCAACCTCTGCAGTTTGTTCCACAACCTGGGTATGTATTACCATCTTTGCTAGGTCGTGAGTTTGTCTATCTTAATGTTTTAGCCAGCCTTGTACTAGAGTACAGGAAGCTTCAGTTGACAAGATAAGAGATTGTCTCTGTCAGGATTAGGATGTTGTGCATTTGATTTTATCCCACTGGCCCAAAGTTCAGAAGGTTCCCCATTTCTAAAGGGAATAAAGATGGTAGATGAGCAGTTGCTGCTTAGATTCACAGCCTGCCTTCAGCACCTTCTTGTTGGCTGCCATATGTTTCCCTGGCATGACCTCCGTAAACAGCACCTGAGCATGTTAGCATTCTTGTGATGTCCAAAGTATCTAATACCTGGTTTCATATAATTTAATGTCTCTTTCTTTTTAAGGCAGTATTCAGTTTATTATTTGGAGGAGAAAAAATAGCCTTTCCTTTTATTGTTACTAGAACATAATCTGGAGTTTGGGGTGTAAAGAACTGCTTACTCTGAAGAAGCTATTTCTTGTCCTCTGAGAACTTACCAGTCCAAAACCATTAATACCCACACTGAGGCCATGATCCACCCTCTATGGTATTCCAGGCATTCAGAAACTTTCCTGGATTATCTGTTCTTCCCAGCTGTTCCAGAATTGGCTGCCTTAATGTCCCCTTTCCCCACAATGGAGAATTCGTTTATCTTATCTGTGATGATTTTGGCACAGCCCAGGGCATTCTTTTTGTTCCTTATCCCAAAGTTGTATACACATTCTTTATGTGCCTGTTATGCCCATCCAGAACAATGGGACCTTCCAAAAAGAGCACAAGATGAAGTTCCTGAAAAGGGGGAATTAGGTGTTCAAGAGCCCTTCTAGTTTCTCTCTAAAGGTCTACTGTGGATAGGCTGCTTTGCTTTTTACACTCCCAATATTTTTGTTTAGAGGGGATAATAGTTTACTTCATGGTTGTAACCATGAAGTATACTTCATCTCTTTCTTCCAGATTATAGTGTTAGTTAAATAGATAAAATAAGTAAGCTTTTTTTTTTTTTTTTTTTTTTTCTTGGTACTGGGGATTGAACTCAGGGGCACTCGACCTCTGAGCCACATCCCCAGCCCTGTTTTGTGTTTTATGTAGGGACAGGGTCTTGCTGAGTTGCTTAGTGCCTCACCATTGCTGAGGCTGGCTTTGAACTCATGATCCTCCTGTCTCAGCCTCCCAAAGCGCTGGGATTACAGGCTTGCACCACCGTGCCCGGCTGTAGGCTTTTCTTAACAGAAACTCAACTCCCTATTTGCAGCTTATGTGGTGAACACATAAGGCAGTGATCCTTAACTTTTCGGCATCTCAGACCCCTTTGAAGAGATAGTGAAGCCTGGACACGCTGCCTAAAACCTCATCCCAGTGCATGTGAACTTTGATGTAGTTTCAGAGGTTCATGAACAATAAGTTGATACCCTCTGAAGTGAAACTTAATTCTAAAAGTTAGCTAACAACGAAATAAAGAAGGCTGTTGACTAGGTGGGTGGGGGAAGAAGCCGTTATGCAATAAACAGGACAGATGGGTGAATGGGCGAAATGAGGAAGATAATAGTTCTGTTCTCCTTATCTCCGATAATTTTTTAAGAAAATTTTTTTTGTAGTTGTAGATGGACAGCATGCCTTTATTGTATTTTTTGTGGTGCTAGGGATCTAACCCAGTGCTTCACACATGCCAGGCAAGTGCTCTGCCACTGAGCTACAGCCCCAGCCCCTCTCTAATCATTTTTGGAAGACTCACTCAAGAAATTGCATCATGCTGGGTGCTGTGGCCATGCCTGTAATCCCGGCGGCTCGAGAGGCTGAGGCAAGAGGATCGCAAGTTCAGAGCCAGCCTCAGCAGTTTAGTGAGGCCCTTAGCAACTTAGCAAGACCCTATCTCTAAATAAAAATATTTAAAAAGGGATAGGGATGTGGCTTAGTGCTTAAGTGCCCTGGGTTCAATCCCTAGTACTAAAAAATAAAGAAGTTGCATTGTATATAACACACATACACACAAAGGTTTAAGCAGTGTGGGTGACTCCCACATAGTGAGTGTAGTCTTGCAATTGTGAGAGCAAGGAGGCCTCATCTGCTGTTCCCTGAATCTGCCTTAGTACTCATGTGCCTCTTCTGAAACAGGATGCTGATATTTAAAGGCCCATGGTTTTTCCGGTATCATGGAGCCTGAATGCGGGCCTAGTTCCCCTAACTGGTCCTCTACCAGAGAAACGGTTGTTGGTTCTGTCGCAGTGGGAGGAGACTGGCGCTCCAACACTCACCTAGTCATTCCCCCTGGCACTTTTCCTAAGAATTTTTAAAGGTACTTTTGATCTGTGTCTGATTTTGGTCCTACTTAAAGACCTCAGAACATTACTGCCACTACTTGTTGCTGTCCAAAGAGGCTACCACGGTTTTGGAAGGATGGAGTGAGCCAAAGGAAAATGTACAGAGGGGTGAGGGTTGTGGGCAGACGTTAGTTAGTGGGTGAGGAAACAAGATTAGGGATGAAAGACCTGGAGATCACCCCAGGAGCCCTGCCTGGCTCTCCCCAGATCTTGGAAGGTTCAACTCAATATCAAGACATACAATAAGAGATGTTAAAATCCAGATGAGAGGATCAACCTTCACCCAGAAGAAGCACTCGTAAAAATATTACAAGAGAACACACTTTGAGAAAAAAGTTGAACCAAATGACTTATAAGATTCATTTATTCAATAAACAATTATCAGTGGGCTGTGTGCTTGCTTTCCCTGTGCACTGAAGAAGGCACAAGTAACTAAACTGCAGTGTAAGTATTTGATGAATCTCTGAAGGGAGTGCCCAGGGGTCTCAAAGAGTAGAGTGACCCACTTAGCCACAGAAGCCCAGGAAAGGCTGCCAAGAGCTGAGGTTTGAATTGGAAAGACACTGAGCAGCATCCAGGAAAAGGAGAGTAAGACGTTCTGTGCAGGCAGGAGCAGCAGTTCTCAGAGCCCATGGTCACCGGGTACTTTGGCATTAGAGCTGGCTCACCCCCTGGCGTCGGAACCTCAGAAGAGTTGTTCTCACTGCCTCAAGCCTGTCAGCTAGTGGAGAGCTTGCATACTCACACCCACCTTTGAGGGTAGAAGAATTCTGGATGATGTGCAGTGTGATTCGTGATTTTTGTTATTTTCTTTTCTTTTCTTTTTTTTTTTGGTACTGGGGATTGAACTCAGGGACACTCGACCACTGAGCCACATCCCCAGCCCTATTTTGTGTTTTATGTAGAGACAGGGTCTCACTGAGTTGCTTAGCGCCTCGCCCTTGCTGAGGCTGGCTTTGAACTCGCAATTCTGTCTCATCCTCCCTGAGTGCTGGGATTACAGGCTTGAGCCACCGCGCCCGGCTGATTTTTGTTATTTTCATTGTTGTTTGATACTGGCAAAGACCCCCAGAGAGAGCTCAGGACTGAGTAATTTGGTCAGCTTGTTGCTGGTAGCCAGTGAGAACCTGAGTCTCCTACTCGCTGGCACTAAGCGGAAGTTTCTTCCACGTTCCTTCTCTCGTCACAGGCCTCCTAAACTGTGGGTGCTTTAGTCAACTGTCTCACCTAACTTTCCTTGCTGGAAATTGAGGTGGTTTCCAGCAAGGGGGAGAGACGCTGGCTGCTGTCCATCCCCCTTTCGGTATTACAGTTTCACTGACTTGTTGGCTTAGATAAAATCTACACACCTTTTAAACAAATATTTAACAAATGTATAAATAAAAATAAATTGCGGGGTAGGGTTGTGGCTTAGTGGTGGAGCGCTTGCCTAGCATATGTGAGGCACTGGGTTCGGTTCTCAGCACCGCATATAAATAAATAAAATAAAGGTCTATCAACAACTAATTAAAAAATTTTAATTCAAAAGAATAAATAAATAAATTGCACTTCAAATGGGTGTGTTGGGTCATAGAGTTAAGTGGTTGGTAGGCCAGTGGTTGACAGCGTACATTCAGAAGTCAAGCTACTTGAGTTTGCGTGCCATCTCTACTGCAGTGACAAGGTTTTAAACTGTTCTGTCTCTTCTGTGAAATGGAGAAAACACATCTGTAGCATAGGACTCCCGTGAGGCCAGGTGAATTGGCACATGTGGGAAGCTTAGAGCCATATCAGGTGCAGAAGTGCTCTCACTTGCCTGCTCAGGCATTAACTGCCACCACCTCCCCTCCCCCTCCCCTTCTCCTTTTTTTTTTTTAATTCTTTTTACTTATATATAACATCCAGATACATTTTGAAATAATCACAAAAGCATGAAATATAATTTGCCTTAATTCAGTCCCCAGCACATCCCTCCTCTACTTGACTGATCTTTCTGTAATTCTCATTTCACCCTTATAACAGCCCTTGAGGTAGGTAAAAAGGTTCCTGGTAGTGCTATTTTATAGATGAGGAAACTGACACTGAAAAAGGGCAAGTGACTACCCAAGAAAAGGCTCATGGTGGCTCAGTCTTTTTTTCAAGGTTAATAAAAAGTAATAACTAAGAGAAGGCACAGGCAGCCAAGTGCGGTGGCTGCACCTGTAATTCTAGCTACTCAGGACACAGAGGCAGGACAGTTGCAAGTTTGAGGGCAACCTGGGCAACTTAGCAAGACCCTGTCTCAAAGTTTAAAAAAGTAAAAAGGTCTGAGGATGTGGCAAGAACCCCTGGGTTCAATCACAAGTACCACAAAAAATAAATAAATTTTAAAAACACACCTCCTTCAGAGGTTTGCAGTTAAGTAAGCAGCATAGGGATATCCAGGCTATATATAGTACTTACCCCGTTTGGAACCCAGAGCAGACAAGGCCCAGTCCTCCCACCAGGATTTGACTGTGTCTGAGAACACAGCAGCTGGCCAGCACTGGAAGCCATTTGCTCAGAGGAAACATTGGGCGTGGTGGCAAAGGCCTGAGAATTCTTTTCCCAGGCAATTAAGGTGAAGAACAAAGAGCAGTTTTTAACTCTAGTGAACTTGGGTTTACTAAAGCACATTGGTGTTTGTTCCCAGAGCAAACCCAAGTCCCTCCTTATTCCAGGCAACTTGGTCTTCACTACCAAGGAGGGATGCTCCTTTGCTTTATTGTTTGTTCTTCCTCTTGTCCTCATTTTTCTGGCCCCAAATTTCTGCTATGACTTTATTTATATTGTCCATTTCCTTTGTTGTAACTCACTTCACATCTTTTTTCCTGAAAGAAGATGATACAGGAAAGGAAAATCGGCTACAGTCTATGAATCTCCTTCCCTGCCCTGTATTTTTTCTCCACAGTGTTGTCTCCACTGCTGAACAAGTCCTCTGACCCCTCACCAGCTGTGAACCTCGATCCTAGAAGATGGCAGATGTGCCCAACGGCGAGCCCTGTGCCTCTCCACTGGACCTGTTCAATAGCATAGCTGCTCAAGGCGAGCTTGTGAGGACCCTCAAAGCTGAAAAGGCATCAAAAGTAAGTAACTTTGTGGAGTCCCAGGACCCCCCAAAACACCAAAATCCACACATGCCCAAGTCCCTTTTACAAAACTACATAGTATTTGCCTATAACCTACATACATCTTCCCTGTACTTTAAGTCATATCTAGTGTAAATTCTATGTAGATAGTTGTTACATCATTTCGGGGATAAGAACAAGGAAAAAAAAGTCTGTCCATGTTTAGTATAGGTACAGATTTTTTAAAAATATTTTCAGTGGAAGTTTGGTTGAATCTGAGGATGCAGAACCCACAGATATGGAGAGCCAGCTGTACCCCAGCCTTCCCCACGCTGCCTCTCTCCATTTCCTGCTGTCAGACAAATATTTTCAATTCTTTTAGCCGTACGCCCACCCTACCACCAATCTCAAAACGTCATGCTTCTTATATTCCTCCCTGCTGGTGTTCAAGTTCAAGGCTTTCCACTGTGGATGTGAGGAACGCATGCTTTCACGAACACTGCCTGTCCCTCTGGCCTCTCAGTGCGTGTGGTAGTTGTAGTTTTGTCGTTAGTACTGATATTATTGTGACTGTAAACAGAGAGCTGAGCTATCAGATATGAGTATTTTTCCTTCCTTCCCAACTTTTGTTTTCTCTGTCATTAATATTTGTTTTAATTTCTGACACTGACCTTTTCTTTGTGGTGCTGGGGATTGGTTGCCATGTCCTTGGCCCTTTGTCTTGATGTCTGTCGGCTGTGCTTTCTTGTGTGCCAGTGACAACATGCAGTCATGCATCATAGAATGATGTCTCCGTCAGAGGGATCTCTACAGTTGTAGTCCTGTGAGGTTCTCACAGAGCTGAGGAGCTCCTTTGCCAAGCGACTCCATAGCCATGGTGGCCTATGTCTGGCACTGGTGGAAACACCTGGGGCACTGCCAGTTGTAAGAGAGTAGCACCTGCAGTTGTGCACAGTGCATCACACCTGAACATGATGATAAACCACCATGGCACTGGGTGACATTTGCTTGGTTTGGGGGAGGTTTTTGTTTTTGTAGTGCTGGAGATCAAACCCAGGGCCTGTGCATACTAGGCAAGCACCTCACCACTGAACCGCATCCCAGCCCTGGTTTATGTATTTACTATACTTTTACTGTTAGTTTAGAGTACACTTATTCTACTTTAAAAAAGTAGTTTGTGGAAAAACAGTCTGCCATGTGGGCACCAGCAGCAGCCTCACTACCTCCTGTGATCAGCCTCCACCACCTGAGTGTGTGAAGCATGCACTCTGCTGTTTGCACAACAACAAAATCACCCAATGACAAATCTCTCAGAATGTGCCCTGCCACTGAGCAACGCGTGACTGTGTCTCCAGCCCCTCCCCCCATGAATGTCCTCTCCACACACACCAGCTGTGTGTCAAGTCGCCTGCATGAGGAGATCTCCAGGGCCTTCACCAGCTTCCCTCTGGGCTGGTGCTCTCACCCAGCTGCCCATCTTGGAGTCTTCTTTTACCGTCAACCCAGGTGCTCCCTCCACCTCTTGTCTGTTGGTTCCCTCATTTCTTGGTCCTGTATCCAATTCCTCTCTGCTTTCTATTTGAGCAGAACAGATTTTCCAGTTGTTTTTGAAAAAATAAGTGCAAAGGAAATAATTGTTTGAGCTCTCATATGTCTGAAAGTGTATTTTACCTCACACTTGGCTGAGGGGAAACTAAGATGGGTATCCAGCTCTAGGGTGGAAGGCCTTTCCTTGGAACTCTGAAGCCAGGCTCCATCGTCTCCTGGCCTCTGAGCTTGCTGAGAGGAGTCAGGGGTCGTGCCTTCGGCTTTGCTCTTGGAAGTGGGCTGGGTCCTCTGTTCCAGTATTCTGAAATCTGGGCTGGGGGCTCAGTGCTCCTTGTAAAGTAGAAACTCCTGATGTTTAATTCTCAGAAATCACGTTGCTCCTTTAAGCTCTTGCGCTTCTCTCTTCTCTCTCTACAGACTGTTTTTTATTGTTGTGCTTTTTAGATATACATGACAGGAAAATATAGAATGCTTCACAAATTTGCATGTCATCTTGTGCAGGGCCGTGCTAACTCTCTTTGTATGGCTCCAATTTTCAGTATACGTGCTGCTGAAGTGAGTGCTTTACAGACTTTTTAATTCAGAGAATGCTCCTCTGGCTTCTGTATTCTTTGACTTCCATTTCTTCTTTTTCTTCTGGGCATGACTTCTCACCCTTGTAGTGTCTTTCATTTCTCCTCTATCATTTTTAACTCCCAGTAACTCATGTGACATCGCAGTGGCTCTTCTGGAGTCCCGTCTGGCACTAGAGGCTCAGTGCCATCCTTTCTCCTGTGCGGTCAGCAGCAGTTCCCGCGTGTCCTGTGCCCTGTGTCTCCCCCTCAGCCTTGCACATCAAAGTCTGTCTAACATGGTGCTTTGGGCTGTCCACTTGATATTTAGAAGGCTATACCGTCACCTATGGTCACTCTGCATGAGAGGACCTTATCAGTGTGCATTCCACCTTCCTAGAGAGCCTTCAGCCTGCTACCATTAGTTGGGGAATCTGCAGTGTCAGACTTTGTTTTAGTGAGCTTTTATCCCTCCAAAACACCTGACAAGAACAACACAGAGGAGGAAACGTTTATTGGGGGCTCACGGTTTCAGAGGTCTCAGCCCATAGATGACCAACTCCAAATCCCTGGGCCTAAGATAATGTGGAACATCATGCAGAAGAGTTTGGCAGAGGAAAGCAGCGCAGGACATGGCAATCAGGAAACAGAACCCCGTTTGCCAGGGACAAAATATCAACCCCAAAGGCACACCCCTAGTGACCCACCTTCTCCAGCCACACCCTGCCTGCCTGGAGTCACCACCTGGTCAGTCCCTGTTCTGGACCAGTCCACTGATTAGGTCATGGCCCTCGTTATCTGGTCATTTCTTGCATTGTCTCGCACATGAGCTTTGGGTACACCTCATATCTAAACTATAACAGGTCTTCACCCTTTCTCTTGGAAGTCCATATGATCTGCTAGAGAAGGTTGCTTCAGTCTGCCATCCAGAGGGTGCCGACATTCTGCAGCTGAGCGGGACAGAAGGGCTGGCTGTGTGATCTGTCTCTGCAGCTCCCTGTTACAGTGACTGCCACCAGTCCAGGCACTGGCAACCCTCCCCACACGAAACCTCTGAATGGCAGGAGGAGCAGTCCTCAGGGCAGGGTGGCCAAAGATCTAAACAGACTGCTTCTTGAGCAGACTTGGAACAGCTCTCCTGTTTCCATAACCTACTCTCACCCCCTGCTGCAAGGCCCCGAGGCACTGCTGCCTGTGACTTTGGGGTGGTGCACAGCTAAGTGGGGTCCCCGCCCGTGTTTCCTCCTTGTCCTTACATTGGTCCTCACGTGCGGCCGGTCACAGTCAGCCGTGAGCTTTCCTGCCTGGACCCTACCACCTTTGTCCTCCTCCTGTTTCCTTTGTCCTCACGGGACTGCCCGCTTCCAAGGGTCTCTTTGTGTCGTCATAGGAGCTTTCAGACGCATGACCACTATGCATCTTGAGCAGGAACATGGGCACTTCATTTCTGTCTGGGTGCCCCAGTCTTAGGGTCCCCAGCTGCTTCCTCCCCGCCATTTTCTACCCTGCTGTCTTGCTTCATAAATCTCTTCCTTCTTGGGCTGGAGCTGGGGCTCAGTGGTGGAGCGCTTGCCTAGCACGTGTGAGGCACTGGGTTCGATTCTCAGCACCACATGTCAATAAATTAAATAAAGGTCCATCAACAACAAAAAATATTTTTTAACTTCTTGTCACCAGGTGGTATCAACCATCTCACATTCACCCCAGCAATTTACTCTGATTATTTGGACCCCAAATAAACCATTGCACTTCAAGGGAAATAAACAGTACTGAAAGGAATGTCCAAAAAAAAAAAAGTTGAAGCTGGGTGTGGTGGTGCATATCTGTAATCCCAGCAGTTCAGGAGGCTGAAGCAGGAGGATTGCAAGTTTGAGTCTAGCCTCAGCAACTTAGTGAGGCCCTACGCAACTTAGTATTAGACCCTGTCACAAAGTAAAAAACAAAAAGATCTGGGTATATAGTTCAGTGGTAAAGCATCCTGGGTTCAATCCCCAGTATCAAAAACTTAAAAGAAAAAAGAAGTTGATTATTTACAGAAAGTGGTATAATCATCAGGCAGAGCTCAGTGAACTAACCTATGTTGTTTTAAAACACCTGATTTAAAGGACCCAAGTGTTGATCATTTATTCTATAAGCCCACTTTGGAAAGCTAAAGGTAACATTTTTGCCTCTGATGTTAAATTTGAATAACATTTAGTAAATGTTTATAGTTCGTAATTTTTAAAAATATTTTTAGTTGTAGACAGACACAATAACTTTATTTTTTTCTGTGGTGCTGAGGATCGAACCCAGTGCCTCACCAGTGCTAGGCAAGCGCTCTACCACTGAGCCACAACTCAGCCTTATAGTGAGTAATAGTGAGTAATTCTTAGTGACTACAGTTATGTTTATTACTTTAATCAACAAGCAATTCTTTTTTTTTGGGGGGGGGGTACTGAGGATTAAACTCAGGGGCACTCAACCACTGAGCCACATCCCCAGCCCTATTTTGTGTTTTATTTAGAGGCAGGGTCTCGCTGAGTTGCTTAGTGCCTCGCCGTTGCTGAGGCTGGCTTTGAACTTGCAAGTCTCCTGTCTCAGCCTCCCAAAGTGCTAGGATCACAGGCATGCACCACCGTGCCCAGCAACAAGCAATACTTGATACAGGTTAGAATAATGCTTTCAAAGTGCCTTCTTTGCTGCAGTCCACGGACACACACTAGCAAGATGAGAGGCTGCACCATGAGACAAATAAAACAGTGAAAATTTTAGAATTTAGTCTCTATCAGACCTTGAACTGTGTTTATAATAGAAGAACCTGGTGTTTCATAAATTCACTTTTAGCAAAATAGTCAAGCCACATTGAGAGTGACAGTACTCAAAGCTGTGGTCCTTGAAGTTCTTTGCCATAAAACCTGTATCAGCAACAATAGCTCAATAAGGCAGGGATGTCCTAGGAAAGAGATGGGTCAGAATCTGGGGGCTTTAAGGGGAGACAGTGGCAGAGTGTGTGTAAAGTTTTAAAGAGCTGAAGAAATTACATTGGCTCCTGGAGGGTAAGATGCCATTCCTACAAAAAAGTATGGCCATCTCAAACAGGCAGCTTAGTGAATTGTCACAAAATGACCACACCTGTGTCACTAGCACCCAAATCAAGAGCCAGCAGAGCAGCACTGGAAGCCATCCTCATTCTCTCAGCCTCTACCCTAACTCCTGCCACCCCATATGGCTCTGCCTGTGCCTGAGCTATATAATAGGATGGTATATAGTCTTGCATCTGTTCAGAACAGCAGCTTTTACATTCTGGTCCATGTTAGATTGAGAACAATTATTCTTTTTTTTTTTTTTTTTTTTGGTCCTGGAGATTGAACTCAGGGGCACTCGACCAGTAAGCCACATCCCCAGCCCTATTTTGTTTTATGTAGAGATAGGGTCTCACTGAGTTGCTTAGCACCTTGCCCTTACTGAGGCTGGCTTTGAACTGGTGATTCTCCTGTCTCAGCCTCCCAAAGTGCAGGGATTACAGGCGTGCACCACCACGCTGGGCTCAGACAATTATTCTTATCCAGTTTCCTTCCATGTAACAGACAGTCCTTGAGTAAGGATGTGGGTTAAATGTTTGACCTTTATAGAGCCTTCTGCAAAGCAAATAGAGACCAGATAGAGATGGGCATGGTGGCGCACACCTGTAGTCCCAGCACTTTGGGAGGCTGAGGCATGAGAATTGTGAGTTCAAAGCCAGCCTCAGCAACGGCAAGGCACTAAGCAACTCAGTGAGACCCTGTCTCTACATAAAACACAAAATAGGGCTGGGGGTGTGGCTCAATGGTTGAGTGCCCCTGAGTTCAAATCTCCAGTACCAAAAAAAAAAAAAAGACTATGAACTGTCAACACAACTAGTGACAAAGAATATTGACTTCAGTGTACTTTGAAGAAAGGCAAGTCTTCCCATAGATAATTCAATAGATTAGACTTGCTATAAACATTTATTTTATTGCAAATATCTTATCTCTTATATGGTTTGTGTCTATCTGACTACTTGATTCCACAAATCCAATTCATTTTGATGAGTTCCAAAAAATGTTATGAATTCCAGATAATGTTACGAAGCACAGATCACCCCAGAGTAACAGTCCTCTATGGCCCAGGTGCTGTGCCTGAGGGAAGAGTTCTCTGAATGAGGTTGCTACCGTGGTGGTCCTCCAGTGGTAGCTCAGTTTATAGAACATTCTGTGTGAACACTAAGTGGAAATGTTGGTATGTCCCTTTGCAGGCAAATTGGACTGCGAATATTCCCTTGTGATCTAATCCAGCTAAGCCAATTACTGGACTAGAGCTTTAGGCACGGCATGACTAATGGGCTTAATCAGGCCTGCTCCTTTAAATGCCAGGCCCCCTGGGTGGCCAGCGAGGACTTCTAGAAGAGAAGAGCCTCTAATAGATTCCCAAGATACCCAGGGGTACATTTACATTGCCTTTTTGTAGCATTCATTTTTAAACAATAAACATACAAACAGGGTGATTGCTGAGACTAAAAGGTAGTGGCCTGACTGTTTCCCTGAGAGCCCCTCCAGAGTGCCTCCACTGCCTTCATCCACCTTCCTGACGCGTATCTGAGTTGCTCTTCCTGTCTCTGGTGGGTCTTTGGTTACGCTTCCCTGAACACTTGTCGCACCTGTGAGGGACGTGAGCCGTTCCTGAGTGGGACTTGGTGACTCTGTTGCAGGACCTGCATGCTTGCTCTCTGGCGTTGGGTTGCTCGAGAAGTCTGAGGCTTTGTAGTCACCACAGCATGTGCTTGTCACTGCTGCTGCCCCAGGGGGGCCTGCCAGTGACCCATGGCACCAGGACAACAGAGAAGAGTAAGGTGCATTTGAGCCCCTGGCTTCCTGCATGTCCAGGGCTGAGCTCCTTCCCCTCCCAGACAGGATGAGGACAGTCACAGAGACACCCACCTCACAGGGGTTGCTGTGGGACCAAATGGTACCGAAGTGAAAGCACTTAACGAAGGGCCGACCGCACGACGGCTCGGCAGACTCAGCCATTGGGTTAGTTTTTGTTTTATTTGTTCTGGGAGTTGAACCCAGGGATGCTCTGCCACTGAGCTACTTCCCCAGCCCATTTTTATTTTTGTTTCGAGATCGGGTCTTACTGAGTTGCTGCGGCTAGCCTGGAACTTGCCATTCTCCTGCCCCAGCCTCCTGAGTCACTGGGATTGCAGATGTGTGCCACTGCACCTGGCCATGCTAACATTTCTAGCTTTCACCTTCACTTCTTTTCTTAGGATGAAATTGATTCTGCCGTGAAGATGTTATTATCATTGAAAATGAGCTACAAAGCTGCCATGGGGGAGGATTACAAGGCTGACTGCCCGCCTAGGAACCCAGCATCTGGGAGTGATAGTGGCCCAGATGCCACAGAAGCCAGCGAGGATTTTGTAGACCCGTGGACAGTACGGACAAGCAGCGCAAAAGGCGTTGACTATGACAAGCTCATTGGTATGCCCTCGGCTGTCTTCCCCGAGAACAGCCCAGCGTTTTAGAAGTTAATCCATTGAATTGATTCCTTCAGTGTTTGTAAATTTATGTTTATGTTTGCCAGCATTTTTATATTTTATTTTTAATTGAAATGTAACAATCGTACGTATTTATGGGATACAGTGTGATCGATCATACATATGTGTGTATATATATATATATATATATATATATACACACACACATATATGATCTAATGATCAGATCAGATAATTATCATTCATCACCTCAGACATTTATCATCTTTGTGGAGATAACATTCAGAATCTTCTAGCTATTTTGAAATATATGGTACATTATGGTTAACTGTATCTCCCTCCTGTGCAAAAAACAAACATCTCCTGCCATCCACAGTGTAACTCTGTCCTGATTGACCAGCCCTCCCCAGCCTCTGGTAACCACTCTCCTACTCTGTACGTCTAATCTGTGTTATCAGAAATGACAGGAGGGCTGGGATTGTGGCTCAGTGGTAGAGCGCCTACCTCGCATGCGTGAGGCACTGGGTTCGATCCTCAGCACCACATAAAAATAAATAAAATAAAGATATTGTGTCCATCTACAACTAAAAAAATATTTAAAAAAGAAAAAGAAATGACAGGATTCCATCCTTTTTATATAGCTGAGTAGTATCCCATTGTGTGTATATCCATGTTTTCTTGACCCTTTCATCTGTTCGTGAACATACAAGTTGATTTCATGTCTTGGCTATTGTGAAGAATGCTGCAGTAAGTAAATGTAGATATTTCTTCAACATACTGATTTATTTCCTTTGGAAATCTATGATATTAAATTTTGAATTAATCGTAAGTACAGTGCAGCTTCAACGCCAAGAAAAAATAGATCCTAGAACCTTTGGCTGTGCATTATACTCCCAAAAGATTATTTTAAAATAAAATAACAATATAACAGTTGCTTCAAAATAATAACCTGTAGGGACTGGGGTTGTGGCTCAGTGGTAGAGCACTTGCCTAGCATGTGTGAGGCCCTGGGTTCGATTCTCAGCACCACATATAAATAAATACAAATAAAAGTTCATTGACAACTAAAAAATATTAAAAATAATAACAGTAATAATAACCTATAGTAGGTGGCTTATGGCTTATTTCTTTTCTTTCTTTTTTCTTTTTTTTTTTTTTAGCAGTTCAGTGCTTGGGAAAGGGCCACCAAAGCGGGCATCTCTGCCGTCTTTTAACCTGTTTTCACATAGTGGTGGACTCAGAGGCTCCTTAAGTTTTGCCTCCAGTTGTGTTGATCATGGAGCTGAAGCTTAGGAGGGGTGCCTCTCACAGGTGGCAGGTGCTCACTGTCACACCCTTCCTCTAGGGTCTTTCTGCACATTCCATGAGAGGTCCTTGCTCTGAGATCATTGATAACTGTCAAAGAAGAAACAGCTACAATGTTTTTATCTAAGTCAGCGCCATTCTCCATGTTGTAAGTGTAGACCATCAAGGAGGGGAAGCTCCCTGGAGGGCAGCTATCAATTCAGTTCAAGGATTGAGGAATATGGAAGTCATGGCTGTGGACAACTGTTACACAGCTCTGTGTGTGTGGTATGTGTGCGTGCGTGTGTCTGTGTCTGTGTGGTTCTCACAGGTTGCTAGCTAAACTGCATTCTGAATATCAGAATCCAGTCTCAGGCAGACAGCATTTTGTTTTGAATGTGTTCATTGTGCTCTCAGCTGTTGTTGAGGCTAAGGCTCTTTTCCTTTGTGTTGAGGCAAAGGTCTACAGCAGAGACCTAAGGAGGTTTGGGGTCATTGAGGTCATGCAAGGATCACTAGTATTTCGCTTTTATTTCAGTTATATCTGGTCTATAAACCTCCTCCCACCTAAGAAAGTCATCTCTCTTATTTCCCAATTTTTTTCCAGTTCAATTTGGAAGCAGTAAAATTGACAAAGAGCTAATAAACCGAATTGAGAGAGCCACTGGCCAGAGACCACACCGCTTCCTGCGCAGAGGCATCTTCTTCTCACACAGGTCAGGAGCTTGTCGCCACATGCTCTCTCGCCCTTCCTCTTTTAACTCACAAAATCGTGATGTGGCTCTTCTCTGGAGCTTCTCGGTGCTGTAGGCAAAGTGACCCAGCTGTCAGGAGACTGGGGTCCACCTTCTGTCTTATCAGTAACTCACTGTGGGGTCACGTACATCCTTTTACTCTCAGACCCTTAGTTTATTCATCTGTGGACTACGCACCTCACAGGATGAAGGTCAAGTTCATTGCAGATAAGATCATGCCAGATTACATGCTCTAAGTTATGAAAACAAAGTATTCCTATGTTGAAGTTCAAACTGTCCCTACAGTAAACAGTAGGCTTCCTGAAATTACGAACCTTCTTCCTCCTATTGTACCAGCCTGCTTGTAACTGCTATCAAAAGAGAAACTAACAGAGGGTTCAAGGAATAGAGTGTCCCTGCCTCAGACCATAAATTCCAGCAGATAACATCAAGAAATAGGCAGTTCTGCCTTCCTGCCCCACAGATTGCTGGGGATGGGACAGGCCCGCTTCCAAGCTTTATTAACAGAACTTGTGATCAGTGTCAGGGTGTTCTGCCCCAGTCATACTTGGTCACCGACCGAACTTGGCTACTGCCCAGGAACTTCGCATTCAGCCTGCAGAGGACAGCAGGTCCTGCTCAGCCCATTTCGTGGGCAGATGTACTCCGTGTTTTCCCTAACTGAGATTCAATCATGTGTCACAGACTCACCTTTCAAAGCGTCCGAGTCCATGGGTGTCAGCACATTCATAGGGCGTGCAGCCTTCACCCATGTCTAACTGCTGAGCATTTCCTCACCCAGAAAAGACACTCTTCCTGTGAGCAGTCACCCCATTCCCCCTGCCTCGGCTGCAGGCAGGCGCTAGTCTGCTTTCTGCCTCTGCATTTGCGGATTCTGGGAACTTCATCTGAACAGAGTCCTAGGACATTCACCCTTTGTTCCGTGCTCTCTCACTTCCCTGCAGGTTTTCTGGGATTCTCCACATTATGCATGTCTCAGTGTGGATATTCCAACATCTGAGGGGTCTTGTCTTGGCAAATGGATTTTATTTGACATTTAACATAACATTTGAAGTGTTCTGAGTATACGTAAATAAGCTCAGAACCCTTGCATTAGCTACAGGCAGGTACTGTCCTCGAACACAAAGCCTGTTTTTTTTTGTTTGTTTGGGTTTTTTTGGTACTGGGGATTGAACTCAGGGGCACTCGACCACTGAGCCACATCCCCAGCCCTATTTTGTGTTTTATGTAGAGACAGGGCCTCACTGAGTTGCTTAGCGCCTCGCCATTGCTGAGGCTGGCTGTGAACTTGCGATTCTCCTGTCTCAGCCTCCCTAAGTGCTGGGATTACAGGCTTGAGCCACCGCGCCCGGCTAAAGCCTGTTTTAAAATAAAGTGTGGAGTAGCTCCTTTAATTTATTGACTATCATACTAAAAGTGAAAAACAGAATGGTTGTGTGGTTACGGTTTTACACTGTAAGTCAGAGCTGTCTCTACTTCATCCTTTTTTTCCCCCTGTAGTGGGAATCGAACCCAGGGCCTCATGCATTGCTAGTGCTCTGTCGCTGAACTACAGACCCAGCCTTCCTCACCTTTTTTTTTAAGCAGGGACTTGCTAAGTAGCGTGGGCTGACCTGGAAATTGAGATCCTCCTGCCTCGGCCTACTGAGTAGCTCAGATTACAGGCATGTGCCACTGTGCCCAAACTTCATTCCTTTTATGCCAAAGCGTGTCCCATCACATGGATAAACCCCACATTTTGTCTATCAGTTGATGGGCATTTGGGTTATTTTCATTGTTTGGTTATCAGTTATGCTGCTGTGAACATTTTGTACATAAACAAACTTTTGGTGGACACGTGCTTCAGTTCGGAAGCACCTGGGAGTAGAATTGGTGGCTTGGATGATGACTGTTTGTTTCTGAGGAACTGACAGACTGTCCCACAGCAGCAGTATGGTCTTATACTCCAGCCACCTGGCTCAGAGCTTCCGGTTCTCTGCCCCTTTCCAGCACTTGCTATCTTCCATGTTTTTCTGGTTGTCTCATAGCTATCCTAGTGGGTGTAAAGCAGTATCTCACTGTGGTTTCGGGGTTTGTTCCTTAATTAATGACCAATGATGTTGAACATCTTTTCATGTGCTTATTGGTCTTTTGGTCCTTTTTTTTTTTTTTTTTTTGGTACTGGGGATCGAACTCAGGGGCATTCGACCACTGAGCCACATCCCAGCCCTATTTTGTGTTTTATGTAGAGACAGGGTCTCACTGAGTCGCTTAGCGCCTCGCCATTGCTGAGGCTGGCTTTGAACTTGCGATTCTCCTGTCTCAGCCTCCCTAAGTGCTGGGATTACAGGCTTGAGCCACCGCGCCTGGCTTGGCCTTTATTTTATCTATTTATTTGGGGTTTTTTGTTGTTGTTGTTTGGGGATTTTTTTGGTACTGGAGATTGAACTCGGGGGCACTCAACTACTGAGCCACATCCCCAGCCCTATTTTGTATTTTATTTAGAGACAGGGTCTCACTGAGTTGCTTGGTGTCTCTCCATTGCTGAGGCCGCCTTTGAACTCAAAATCCTCCTGTCTTAGCCTCCCCAGCCATTGGGATCATAGGTGTGTGCCACTGTGCCCAACCTGTGTGTCTTCTTGAGAGAACAATTTAGATCTTCTGCCTACTTTTTTTTAACACTTCTTTTTTTATATATATACCTTTATTTTATTATTTAGGTATTTTTATGTGGTGCTGAGGAACAAACCCAGTGCCTCGTATGTGCAAGGCAAGCACTCCAGCACTGAGCCATAACCCCAGCCTGTGCCTGTTTTTCAATTGGGTTGTTTTCTTGTTAATGTTTTTGTTTTTCTCTGTACTGGGGATCAAACCTAGGAGCCTTTTACCACTGAGCTGCATCCCTAGGCCTTCTTTTTTTTTTTTTTTTTTTTTTAATATTTTTATTAGTTGTTGATGGATCTTTGTTTTATTCAGTTATTTATATGTGGTGCTGAGAATCGAACCCAGGGCCTCACACATGCGAGGCAAGCGCTCTACCGCTGAGCCACGACCCCAGCCCCTGGGCCTTCTTATTTTTTATTGAGACTGGGTCTTGCTAACTTGCCCAGGCTGGCTCTGAACTTGCAATCCTGCTGCCTCAGCCTCCCAAGTAGCTGACATTACAAGGTGCTCAGCTTTTTATTGAGTTACAGTAATTTATTTTTGTTGATTGGCACATTACAATTATGGATAAAAGTGAGATTCATTGTAATATGTTCACATGTGCACAGAGCGTGATTTTGTCAGCTGCACTCCCAGGACCTCCCTTTTGCTTTCCCCAGGCCACCACCCCCCCTTTTTTTTATATATAATATGAGTTTAATCGTGGCAGCACTATTCAGAGGCTGCTTGTTCAGGGGCAGTGAAGCCTGAGGTCAGGGAGGCAGTTCCTTATGTGTTGTGTCCATCATCCTCGCCCCCACTCCGAGCTTCTCAGGTCCAGAATGGCAATAAGATCTCTAATTATTTCAAGCCGGGCGCGGTGGCGCACACCTGTAATCCCAGCACTTAGGGAGGCTGAGACAGGAGAATCGCGAGTTCAAAGCCAGCCTCAGCAACAGCGAGGTGCTAAGCAACTCAGTGAGACCCTGTCTCTACATAAAACACAAAATAGGGCTGGGGATGTGGCTCAGTGGTTGAGCACCCTTGAGTTCAATCCCCGGAACCAAAAAAAAAAAAGGATCTCTAGTTATTTCATTTGCACTTCACCTTGCAGAACAGAGAAAAGGACCTACGTCCATGGCTCCTCCATTTAAAAGCCTTTGGAAAGCTTGGAAGTCACATTGATTTGCAGTCCTGGTTCCTTCAGTTGTGTGTCCCGGACAGTGCCATTCAACATCTCTGAGCCTCATCTTCCTTATCTAGTAAATCATGAATTAAACAACCTACTGGGAGTTTTTGACATTGAAATTGGATCAATCCATTTAAGGCACATAGAATTATACACACAGTTTCCTGACTTAGAAAATCATCATGATTATTATTGCCATCATTACTAAAATCATTAGCCTCGCTATTATGACTGATTGTTAGCTGGTCAGTTATAAAACTTTCTTAAACCCCAGACTTTGGGTATTATGGTATCTCTTCTTTGTATGTTACTTAACGTGCATTGTTTAAATTTATGTATTCTAATTAGGTTTACATGATAGCAGAATGCATTTTGATTCATTGTACACAAATGGAGCACAACTTTTCATTTCTCTGGTTGTACATGATGTAGAGTTGCACAATCTGTGCAGTCATACATGTACCTAGGGTAAAGATGTCCATCTCATTCCACCATCTTTCCTGCTCCCATGCCTCCTCCCTTCGCCTCCTCCACCTTTGACCAAACGAGATCCTTTTTTTATTCCTCTTTTCTCTACATATATTCTGGATACTAATTTCCTACCAGCAT
This sequence comes from Xerus rutilus, assembly GCA_028644305.1. Classification (NCBI taxonomy): domain Eukaryota; kingdom Metazoa; phylum Chordata; class Mammalia; order Rodentia; family Sciuridae; genus Xerus; species Xerus rutilus. The sequence continues at coordinate 4,603,206 of CM053401.1, forward strand.
AAGAATTGCAGATATGTGTTCCCATTGTGTAGGCTGCCTTTGCACTTTTCTGATAGTGTCCTCTGAAGTACAGAAGTTTTAATTATGAGAAATCCCAGTTTATTTTTTATTTGGTTGCTTACATTTTTGGTCTTATCTCCGAAACCATTGCCTAACCCACAGTCCTAAAGACTCACATGTGTGTTCTGTAGAGCTTTACAGTTCTGTTACCTTTAAGTCTTCGACGCTTTTTGATTGGATTTTTGTGCATGTGTGTAACAGTGCCCCAGCCTCATTCCTTTCCTTGTGGATATCTAACTGTCCCAGCACCATTTCTTGAAAAGACTGTTCCTTGTTGATTTTTCTTGACATCCTTATTAAAAACCCACTGAACATATATTTAAGTGTTTAATTCTAGACTCTCAGTTCTGTGCCACTGCTCTATCTTTTCTTATGCTAACACCACACAACCTGGATTATGGTAGCTTTGAGGTAAATTTTAAAGTTAGAGAATTCGAATGTTTCAACTTTGCTCTTCTTTTTCAAGATTGTTTGGTATTCTGGGTCCCTTGCATTTCTATATCATTTCTTTATAAATGTGGGTGTGTGTCTTTTACTGGGGATTTAACCCAGGCTCACTCTACCACTAAGCTGTTCCCCCTGGGCGTGCCTTCTTTATTTTCATTTTGAGACAGGGCCTTGCTGAGTTGCTAAGGCTGGCTTGACATTCTCCTTCCTCAGCATCCTGAGTCTCTGGAATTACAAACATGTGCCACCATGCCTGGCCCCATATGAATTTTTGGATCAGCTTTTTTCATTTCTGCCAAAAAGGCAGCTGGGATTTTGATAGAGATTGCTATTAAATTTCCAATCCTACACATGGGATGTCTTTCCAGTTACTTAATTTTTTAGTGTCTTTCAGTGATGTTTTGTAGTTTTCAATATATAACTCTTATACTCCTTTGGTTAGGTTATTCCTAAGGATCCATTTTTTTATGCTATTATAAACAGAATTTACTTCATTATTGCTACTGTATAGAAATGTACAACTGATTTTTTTTAATATTTTTTTCTAGTTGGCAATGGACCTTTACTTTATTTATTTTTATGTGGTGCTGAGAATCGAACCCAGTGCCTCACACATGCCAGGCAAGTGCTCCACCACTGAGCTACAACTCCAGCTCCAGAAGTGTACAACTGATTTTTGTGTGTTGATCATATACCTTGAAACTTCACTGAATTTGCTTATTCTCTAATATTTTTTCTCTTGTGTGCATGCTGTAGGATTTTCTATTTATAGGATCATGCCAGCAATGAAGAAAGATAGTTCTTTACTCCTTTCCTTTCTGGTTTGGATGTCTTCTTTCCTTATATAATTGTTCTGACTGGAACTTGTGCATTGAACAGCAGTGGGGGAAGGTGGGCTCGTCTCATCCCTAGTCTCCGGAGGAAGGGCTCCAGTCTCACCCTTGGGTATAATGTTAGCTATGAGTTTCCTCTTCCTCTTATTAACAAACTTTCCTTTCATTCTTGGTCTATGGAGTGTTTGCATTTGAAAGGATGTTGACTTTTAGCAAATGCTTCTTTTTTCTGTGAGATGGTCATGTGGACTCTGTCCTCTATTCTATCAATATGGTTTGTCACGTCGATGAATTTTTGTATGTTGAGTCAAACTCGCATGCCCGTAACAAATCCCACTTAATCATGATATGTAATCTTTTGTGTTGTGGAATAGTGAGTTTTTAAGGATTTTTATGTCTATATTCACAGATATTTTGGTCTGTAGTTTGTGTGTGTCTTGGGCTGGGCCTGGCATAGGGTAAGACTCCTGGAATGAGTTGAAAACTAGTCAGTGTACTTGGGAGAGTTTGAAGGGTTCATGCTCATTCTTTGTTGAACATTTGATGGGAATAACCAGTGAAGCCACCTGGTCCTGGGCCCTTCTTCAGGGGAGTTCCTGTTACAGGTTAAGTCTCCTCACTTGAAGGTCACTGGGTTTCGTCTCTCCTTGGCTCGGGGGACCCAGCGGTCATTCCCTCCGGGCCTCTGCTTGGCTGCTGTGCCCTTGTCTGTCAGAGTCCTTCACAGCCCTCTTTCTTCTGGGGGTCACTGTCATGTCCCTTCTTGGATTCCTGGTTGGATCATTTTATTCTTCTCTTCCAACCTGCCTTGGCCGCCTCAGCTCAAGACTTGCCATCTGGTTGGTTGTTTGTCAGAGCTTTTCCTCCTGATGTTGCACTGTCCTCCCCGCCCTTGCCACGTACTCCTTCTTTTTCCTCAGTGTGGTAACCCTGTAAGCTCTTGGCCCAGGGAGCCCACGACTTGGTCTTGCTCGTTCTCAGATGTGAGATTGCCCCCACCTCACCTAGCATCCGTGAAGTTGGGGTTAAGGAGACACAAGCTGCAGTGCTGGTGCAGCCTGGGTGCCCTCACTGTTGAGCCAGGCCCGCTGGAGCCACACACAGGAAGCCCACATACCCGGGGAGCACCTCACTGGGGCCTGGCACTAGTGAGCACTCAGATGTTGCTGGCACCCGTGGAAAGAACTCGGGGCGGCTGTGCTTCCTCTGTTTCGTCTGTCCTTAGAAGTTTAATTTGGCAAGTTGTGAGAACCAAAGCAGTATTCAAAACTAACACTCCAAGCCCAGAGTGCTCATCTCCTCAGCCCAGAGGCCAGCTCTGTTGACCCTTGGCCTGGGGAGCAGCAGAAGCCCCTTTAGAACCCTGCTATCCAGGCGCTCCTACCCTGACCTCTGGGAGAGACAGGTATTTCTCTTTTATTTTGGGACACTACCCACAAACATAGAACATTCACACACACAGTGTTGGCTGGTTTTAACGTCTTATTGAACACTGCTGAACATTGGAATCACTTTTTATATTTTAAAAATACAAAGTCTCAGACCTCCCCTCTGGTTCAGAATCTCTGAAGATGGGCCCAGGCGGCATGACTGGAACAGCCCTGCCAGGTGGTGCTGATGGATAGCCAAGGGGGGTCCTCTGCGTGTTGTCTGTGTGCCCCCATCCCGGGAGAGAAGGGGTGGCTCCAGAATGACTCACAGGTGAACACACTGAGTCCCATGCTGCTTCAGGCCACCCTACTCAGATCTCTAAATGGGGACTTTGCTCTGAATTCCAAGGGGAGAGTCCTTCTGCTCCTCCCCAAGTCAGGCCTGCGTGGAGCCTTGTCATTTTCCTGGGCTGAGTGATTCTAACAAGGATCACTGGTGTTGGCTTGGTGTCCTCAAGAGAGGTGTATAAAGTACACATTGTAGCCACTTTGATAATTGGAGGAAATCCAGAAGAGTCCCAGGGTTGCCTATGGTGTCCCTTTCAGACCTGTTATTCCAAACCTGCATGTGTTTTCAAACAGTTATTCACAGGAGATACCACTTCAGTAGAAGTTCCCTGTCAAGCTGGGCACGGTGGCACAAGCCTATAATCTTGGCAGCTCAGGAGGCTGAGGCAGGAGGATCACAAGTTCAAAGCCAGCCTCAGTAAAAGCAAGGTGCTAAGCAACTCAGTGAGACCCTGTCTCTACATAAAACACAAAATATGGCTGGAGTGTGGCTGAGTGGTTGCATGCCTCTGAGTTCAATCCCCGGTACTCCCCCCAAAAAAGAAGTTCCCTATTGTTTTTATTTCATAAATATCAAAAATAACAAAGCCGGGGCTGGGATTGTAGCTCAGCGGTAGAGCGCTTGCCTCGCATGCGTGAGGCCCTGGGTTCCATCCTCAGCACCACATACAAAGCAATAAAATAAAGACATTGTGTCCATCTACAACTAAAAAAAATAAAAAACAAAGCTAGTTATTGGTGTCTTGCTTCTATCTTAATTTTTCATTTCCAGATGAGCCTGGGTGCTTTGATATTTTTCTTAAAAAATCATGTTTTTTTTCTTCTTTTTTCATTAGAGATATGAATCAAGTTCTAGATGCCTATGAAAATAAGAAGCCATTTTATCTATACACAGGCAGGGGCCCCTCTTCTGAAGCAATGCACGTAGGTCATCTCATCCCATTTATTTTCACCAAGTAAGTATGCCTCAGATGACTTTTCTCACTTTCCCATGAACCCAGAGTGGGGCCTACAGGCCATCTTTAGAACTGCAGATAGCAGCTTTCTGTTTGCTCAGCGGCCGGGCTGTCAGGCTCTGGCACCCTTATGCTGCTGAGCATCTCTGGGCCTGCTGGACTCCTCCTGCTCCCTGCTCATGCTGCCATAGACACCACAGGCAGCCACAGCTCAGCCTGGGTGTCCTATCTGCAAGATGAGAACACCAACTCTTACCTTGTAAATTATCAATAAAGTGTGGAAGAGCAGCTCAGAATCTGGCTTATGAGGCCCTCTAAGTCCACACGTGGTAGTAGATTTCATCATTAGCACTAGTTAAATTAACAGCGTAAGATCATGTGGTTTTGTCGCCAGAAAGTAAGCAGTAATCACATGGTCATAAGCAAAGTTGTGCTCTTTCTCAAGGACAACAGGTGACTGCATTCTCCTGTGTTCCCAGGTGGCTGCAGGATGTGTTCAACGTACCCTTGGTGGTCCAGATGTCCGATGATGAGAAGTACCTGTGGAAGGACCTGAGCCTGGACCAGGCCTACTCCTACACCGTGGAGAATGCCAAGGACATCATTGCCTGTGGCTTCGACGTCAACAAGACCTTCATCTTCTCCGACCTTGAATACATGGGGTAAGGAGAAGGCTCCTGGCTGCCCCTTGAGTGAGTAGAATCAGACACGAAGCCAGAAACATCCAAAACAGCTTGAGGCCTGGTAACTGGTTTTTGGTTTTGGTTTTGGGTGTTTTTTTCCCCTTTTTAAAAATTGTAATCTGGTTTATTGCTTTTATTTACCA